>MJUU01038581.1:53339-69409 GCA_002080025.1 Modiolus philippinarum | reverse complement strand
GCAATTCCCTGTCAACGACAAAAGTAAATAAAGTCGGCGGAGTAATCTAGACAAAGAAATGGTGCACCGTCCACGATTTTCATTAAATTGTCTTGCGCGAACACTTACATTCTAGATTTACGGAATGTAACTATAGGTATTGAATGTAATATTTTGTAATTTAAGCGTGGACTGTAGCACATTTTGGACATGAAGCGAGCAAGCGCTTCATTTAAAATGTGCTACTGTCCACTCTTTTACACCCCGATAAAACTACAAAATATTGCATTCAATTCTTAAAGGTTTCCCATCTGACATGGATTCGAGCCACGTTATCTTTCGTCGTAGATAATGGGGTTATAGAATGGGATTTTTCATATTGGCCCTGTATTATGTCCAAGGACAGTCGTATTAGGCCTAGGACAGCCATATGGGTGGAGGCAACGCCGAGGCCAAATACGACTGTCCGAGGCCAAATACGACTGTCCAAGGACATGATACAGGACCAATTGTTATAATAAAAGTCTGTGACGCCTTTATTAAATAGTTATGTAAAACTATATACCATCGATTCAATGGCAGCAAAATGGGCGAAGAACTTGTCGGTCAATTCTTATGCTTACTTTTCCTTTATTCATAAATTTATTTTTCATGTATTTCTGCTATGGCATACAGTCTTTAACATTTGTAAAGTTGACTTGAGATGTCCCTGCGTCTGCCACGCAAATGACTCCAAGTTCAATTCAGCTAGTGGTGGTTACCTGAAAAAGATTTAGTTTTCTTATCTTCGCAGCATTAAGTGTTGAAATCTGATTGTTGACATGTTTGAATACTATGATGTTTCATATTAAAAATCACTGAACTATCAGCGTTGTCATTGATGTCCTTGAACTTCTTCAAATTGAGTATAGAAAATTATACGGAATCGGATCCCGGAAATGAAACTGCATTTCCGTTTAAAAATAAATCATAATAAAAATGTGAGATTGATTTAGATTGTAGCAGTCTAGCAGATTTTTTCACATGGAATTATGTTCTGTCATGATATTGCCGCCATTTTGTTGAAGAACTTAATGAACCGGAAGTGCGAATTGGGTCTGGTCATATTGGGCCAGTAAATCCGTATTGGGCCAAAATCCATATTGAGCCAGTAAATCCATATTGGGCCTGCTTGGTCGTATTTGTCCAGTAAACCTATCTTTATTTGCTCTAAACATTTTGCATTGCATAGACAATTTTAATCATATTTTACATTACTATTTAATAAATCAATTATCGGTAATTTGGTAATCGGTAAATTATCGGTAATTATAGTTAAATTATCGGTAATTTGTATGAGGTTCCTTTGATCTCGTGACGCAATTTTTTTTCAGTATTTGTTACTGTCCAAATACGAAAGTAATATTGGCAAAAAGTATCTGAGGCCAAGCCTACATTGTCAATCAGAATCGGTGTAAACCAATAAATATACATCTATATAAAGCGCTAGGATCGTACAAATTCTTTTACTAATCAATATATTGTCAATTTCACGATTTGTTGAAGTTGTTGACATTAATTTATCTATCAAATGATTTTAGTTACTGATAAAAAGAATAATAGAAGTTTTTTTTCCGATACTTCAAATATATTGCCTCCAATAATAGACTCGCCCACTGGCTCATCCATTATTGTCGACAATATTTTTCGTATCAAAAACAAAACTTCAAACATTTTATATATATTTGAAATTATGAATTAAATCAGTGGCCAAGCAGACATAACAATGTTGCACGAACCAACTTTTTGATTTTTATATCGTTGAACATTGTGTGCTGAGACCGTTTACGGGGAGTATTGATTATGTTTGGAATGATACATAGAGGTGTAGATTGATATGAATGTAAGGGGATGGTTTGCATGTGTTTGTGTGTGTGGTGAATGCAATTGATTGTCAACTTACTGGCGGCATATCACAATTGGGCGCCCCAAGATACTTACTCTGTACCATATATTAGGAATGCGAGCATGATTGAGCAAGAGTTATTTGGAATGAGAGAATTTATACCCCTCTATGTGTCTATTGTTAGAAAAAATTGTTTTGTTTCTTTAAAATTGATCTTACACCAGCTTTTTTTCATATAGTACATGTACAATTAATTTAAAAAATACAATATTACTTTGATAGAATTATATACACATTTATTTCACGCATTATATGTAAATCACAAGCTTAAAAAGGGTATTCATTATGCTTTCATTGATTTTAGGCTAGTTGTAAGACAAACAAAGAGGTCTGGCCACTTTCCCTTGAATTTATTTCATTCAGCATATGTACTATATCTTCTCCAAAAATGTTTTAACATGTCTATGTTATATACACTATCACAACAAAATCAATTCAAATGCATTTTCATACTTTAAGTTTAAATAACTGAACTTGCCAATTGACAATTTTTGACAGATTTTGAAAATTGTTCTAGGTTTCTGCTGTACAAGACCCCCAGAACTAAACAAACTACTTTTTCGAGGGGGTAAATGTATTTACACTCACAACAAAAAATTGTTTTGGTTCTCGGTGCTCTTATAGTAGTAGTAGTATCTTCTCATACGTTGCATAATTGCTAAAATGGACACAAAAGGCTATTTACAGCGATGTTCAACTGCTAATATGTCCGAAAGCATACGAGGTTTATTCCTTGGAGGTATATGTACAAGAGACCAAAATACAAAAACAAAAAAAAATATCGAAGTTGCATAAAAAACAGTTAATTTCGTTATGCTGTACACATGTTTCAAGGAGTTACCTCTCATCAGCAGCATTAAAATTAAATAATATGGAAAGCCATAATCCAAAAAAATTCAAAAAGAAGTACTAATTTCCAAAAATATCGAAATAGGAAGCCAAATCTGTACCAAGGACATCTACCGAGTGCCATACACGGAATGAAGCCTTAGTATTTTTAAGTGGTTTGAATTTTGATAAAAACGGTAAATTTCTATAATACGCAAGGTAAAATTTTCATGTCAGACAAGTTTGACTATTGGGCTGGTGAATACCCTCTGGGACCTCTGGTCGACCAGCAGTGGCATCGGCCACCAATTTACACGGTTTATGACAACATTTGAGCATATTTTGAAAATGGCCAAACACAGACACAATATTCACGGCTAATTGTAATGGAACATTTATATCACGGATGATTTGGTCATAAACTGACCGTCAATTCCACCATCTACATTCCTGAGACAAAGTAGGTTCCCTGTTTAGTCTGGTTCCTAATATTGTTACAAAAACACAAGTCAAATTTAGAACATGAGTCGCAACAACAGTACATTATTTAAATACCCGAGAGAGTCAATCTTGATTTGACGCATCGCCAGTAAACTGCATTTTGACTGTCAGATCTACGAGTGACGCCCTCGGGTATTTAAATAATGTACTGTTATTGCTTAAATGGCACAAAAATGAAAGCATTCTTTTCATGGATAGCCCTTACCAGTAATCAGAGTGACAATCTGAAAGGAACAACAAGCAAGCTTTGATGAAAAGGACAATCAGTATTCTTGTGATAATTGATTATTTTGTTATTTGTTATACTGTTTAAGCATTATTGGAATTTATTATAATTTTCAACGGATTATTTGTGTATTGCTTTCGCAACAGACTTTTCTACCGCTAGTTTCCTTCTTCTTGAAATTATCAATACGAAACTATTTTCATTAGTCTACTATGAAAAATGATATTGACTTCAAACTTGTCATTTTTAGAATCCGTTTAAAATAAGCTAAACGCTAAAAAATATTCGACCCCCATGGTAGGTGTAGTCCTCGAAATTTTTCGGAAAAAAAGGGAGAGGTTAAAAAAAATAGGGAATTTAGATAATATTGCGCAATATTTGGAATTAGCGGGGGTGTGGTCCAACCCCGGAAGCTCTTTCTGGCTCAACCAATGTAGTTGTGTTATTGTAGATGAATTGGATCTTCCAAATATATATAATTTTCATCTTACCATTATATCATAAATTAACTTAAAAAGACTTTTAATATAATTATTGCCTAACCTTAAATTTATCATCTATGTTCAAATCGGTTATACACAAAGTTGATTTGTTTACAACTTAAATTCCGCACAAATCAAAATAGTACCCTTCCGTAATTTAAATCGTTCATGTTTCGGATAACCAGTTATAAACTATTGTTGTACTGATAACTGATAGTTACCAAGATGAAAAAGGAAGTGATTATCTATTGTAAATTTAATGTTATTGATTTTAAATTGAAAACGGCATCGAACGCACGTGGTGAGTAGAATATGTACTTAGTTTTAATTTTTTATATCAGAACATAAGCACTTTTTTCAGAGAAAGATCAGTCTCTTCAAGAGCGGGAGAGGCTGATTTTTTTTGAAACATGAAGCATGCCGTTGGTGATATTTTTTAATGCACTGAGTTCCTGTGTACCATAATATTCAATGATTCAAGTACTGAAAGTGGTTCTGGAAAAGGGGGGAGCAGGGGGCTTTACGTGATCACAATTATACTATACATCGTTGGATCCATACAATGAAAAGAAAGTTTCTAGATATTGAAAAGGCGTCGGTAAAGGATATGTTTGCTTCTTGTTTTTCATTTTTGTCCATATCCTGCAAAAATGGACGAGAACCTGACCACATATCAGCTCCCTGCATCCACAAATGCATTTGCATAATGTAATTTTTTTTACAATGATAATTGAAATGATATGGAGTAAATGTACATGAGACACAGTCTCTACAAATACATGGTAAAAACAAGCAAAGGAACAACGCTTTTATTGTTGTTTTTCATCTTGATGTCACCATTAGGCCTTCAACAATGAGCTCTGCTCATACCTTACAGCAAGTCCAAGACGGCCCCCAGCACCGTTCCGAGCAGAACTCTTCGCCAATTGTAGAGCAAATGTCTTCTCTTTTCATGGATGCGAGATTGTCTACAAACATTAATTGAACTGGCATAGTGCCCTTACAAACACTGTCATCCGTTGCCCGACAAAAGCACTAGTGTCTAAAGCTAGTAGACGATTACAACATATAGACAAATACAAGGCACTCATCAGTTTGATTGTAAGAAAACTTGCAGTTATAAAATAGTGAGATGTGGGCACTTCAAACAAGTTGTCAAAATTTAATTTCGAAATTACAAAAATAAATGCTAAAATTTGAAAGTATGATAGTATATCCATATGAGAAATTCTCTCACGAACAAGCACACCATAACTGAAATATATAGATAGCACACATCTTTGGAACGGGAAATATTTTTACGGACTCCACATTGCAGGAGAGACAAACTCCAGTCGTAAATGGTGATTGAAAGGATATGGAGTAAATGTACATGAGACAAAGTCTCTACAAACACATGGTAAAAACAAGCAAAGGAACAACCCTTTTATTGTTGTTCTTCATCTTGAAGTCACCAGGAGACCTGTTCATAATGTGTGTTTACGAATGTATTTCTTGTATAACGTCTGATTTTTTTTTATTCATGATCATGATAGAGTCAGCTAAATGTTTAACGCATACTTTTGGAATGGTCAAGCATCTTTCATCTCCAAAAGTCCAATCACGTCTCCTCTAATATTCCCTTCAAATTCATTACTAAAGTTTTAATGACCAGGCTCCTAGTTCTAGCAGTCAAAGGAAGTAGCCAATATTTGTGGATATTTCAAAATACCAAATACACGGATTAGATTATTAACTATATCTAGATGCCAGAAGCCAAATTGCTAGCAGCTGGTTTTCGGGTAAGTATGAAAACCGAAGGTTTAAATAAGATTAAAACGTTCATAAAATACTACTAGAAAAATATGAAAGGATATGGAGTGAATGTACATGTGACAAAAACGCACACGATACATAGAAAACTCCAGTTTATCAAGGACAGGGCTTTAATTCCTGTCTACATCTTGATTTCGAATGAGGGTCTTCAACAAGATGTGGACAATATTCACCCCCTCAAGCGAGATCAAGAAGGCCCTAACAGCCTACATAATTAATATTCAATACTGCTGATAGATGAGATATTGTAAGACATAATGAGGCTTGTTTAGGGGGTCCCAATATTCCATATCCCAGTAAGTCTGGACGAAAATATCCCTTTGAAAACTGAAGATATCCCATTTAATTATTGAAATATCCCGTTTTCCATAGTCAAAATATCCCATAACCCAGTACTTTTTGTCTCAAATATCCCATATCCCATTTACAAAAGTGGCAAATATCCCGTATCCCAATATACCCTAAACAAGCCTCCATAATTATGTCCTGTGTAAAATTGTCCGCCTGGACAATATTACATAGAAAGTATGTTATGGAATAGTGTCCAAAGCCATGAAATACTGTCCTGAAGTAGGACAGAGTAAAATGTTACATGTATGAAAAATTGTCCTAGCTGTGGACATTATTTCACGGTTTAACTGTGAAATTCTGTCCATCAGGACACTTCAAAATACCTATAACCATGAAATAGTGTCCGAAAAGAATTCTAGGTCTTAAAAAGGTTTGTTAAGAGGTAAGATCTTAATAAAACAGCAAAGAACATATACTTACATAGATTTGTTATTGCTCTAATACATGTATCAATATAGTTAAGATGGATGGCACTGATTGAGTATGAAAACATTGTAACATTTTGAACAATAGAATTCAAAGTTTATCTATATGCATTTTAGCATTAATTTCATTATTCTTGGATATAAACATGAAGAATCTAATGAGGTAAGTTATATTTTTGTTAACTTAATATCATAGTCAAATGGGTCAGTGACATATTTTCAAATAATATTCATTGGATTTGAGATTAAATAGTTATCTCACTTTAAATCATTTTATATTTGTCATCTTGGGTTTTGAACATTTATTCATTAAAAAAAAAAATGAAAGTAAGTTTCCAAATATTACCATTGAATTCTCCAACATTTATTTCTGTATTCAATATACTTTTTCATCATTTTGATTTATTTCTAGATCTAAGGTATATTGAATCAACAATAAAATAATTTATGTAGTTGTTTCATTTTGCATTTCAATAATTGTTGTTCATACAAACCAGGTTATGGTTTAATCTTTTTTGATTATCAATCTACACACATTTTGTCTGGATAATTTCACATATTTGATAATGTCCAGAGGACAGGTCTAACCAGGTGCAGACTGAAATTGAGTCCTTAAAAAGAACAATTTTTAACAGCAAAGGACACAATAATATTTGGACACTATTTCATAACTTCAAAATGTCTGACGGACATTATTACATATTTAATTTTGTCCAGCGGACAGTTTAAAATGGCGGACACTATTTAATGCTACAATATTATGGTGAAATTCTTTCATATAAATGTTGTGTACAAGTTTCAATTTCATAGAAGTTGCACCATGTACATTTTTTTTGTACAGATTGCAACTTGTATTGTAACAGAATATAAGTTCCACCATAAGATTTTTTCCAAAGGAAAAACTATTACATAAAATTTGTTCCATTGGAGCAAATATTATGATATTTGTTCCAAATGGAATAAATGTTATATAATTTTGTTCAAAAAGGAATTGAAATATTATGCCAATGTTTATGATATTTGTTCCAATGGAACTTTTGTCAGGTATAACAAATATATGTTAACAGTATAACTATAAAATACAAGTTGCAACCCGTACGAAATTCTGCTGTACAAGTTGCAACCTGTACAAATATTGACAAAATATTGGTTCCAACTTGTACAAATATTGACAAAATATTGGTTCCAACTTGTACAATATTTTCGTAGTTTTGAAAGTTACGCATTAAAATGAAATAATTGCAAAATTAAGAAAAAAATGTTATGAATTTAATGTTTTTTTATGAACATAGGCACACAAAAATTTATAACGTAAATATATTTATGTAATATGTATTCAAAAGTATGGAAGATACTGATTAAACATGCTATGAACAATGCGCTGTGTTTTATAAACAATGGAACGTTTTTAAACAATATAACGTAGTATCATGTTCTATATAAAGTATTTGTCAGGTTCCCATGGCTGTGAAGCCTTCAATAATAAGTCCTGGTTTATCATAGAATTATTAATTTTTATTCTTGTTTCGTATGTTACGTGACTGTATCTAATTGACACACCTGACTTGTGGGCTCAAAAATCAGCAAAGAATTCCGCTCAAACCTGTGCTAGGGGCCGTGTTGAACTTACTATGAGGTATGAGCAAAGGTAATTGTTGAAGGCCTCATGGTGACTTCAAGATGAAGAACAATAAAAGCATTGTTCCTTTGCTTGATATTACCATGTATTTGTAGAGACTTGGTCTCATGTGCATTTAACCCATATCCTTTTATTCACCATTTTCAAGAAATTAAGACAGTTTTTATCTGACTTTCTTGCTTTTTCTTCCAGATGATTTTTTGAAGAGTTCCCATTTGCGATGACATTATTATCTTTCAGAATACGCTGATCTCTTCGAGAAAGTTCTGTTACAGATTTTGCTGATTTACCATTTTCAATGAGACTGGCAATATTTCCTTGGTGAATAATCTGTTATTAGAGGGGGAATACTTATGAGATAGAAAAAATGTATTTGACATCTTTTATTTAAGTGACTGAACTATTGATTTTTGATCTGCACAGTTCAGAGTGAACTGTTTTATTCTCTAATTTCTAGCAAATATAAACACCTCCTGATCGATTAGTTATCAAAACAATAATCAACATGTGTGTTATTATTTTTCCTTAGTTGTTGATTGGTCAGTCATGTTAATGCCTCGTGTTATTTCTATAAATATTGCAACCGGATGTTGATGAAATTAACACCTGCATGATTGTCTAGCGAAATTGCTTTTGCATTTTAATGACGGAGATTATTCAATTAATTGGTGATATGACATTTTTATAAAAATATTCCACTCCACATCATTGTAAATAAATGGTGCAATGATACACATACAATGTAGCAACGATAGTAGCAACAAAATGGCAGCATAATTGAATTTAAGACCACTGAGATCACTTTACTTCAAATAAATTCAGTAGAAATTAGATAAACAACCTCTTACATTGTTTTCCCGTTTATAACGATAATTTCTCAAATCTCGATAGTTAAATTTTCACATTTAAAAGTTCACGGTAAACCTCGAACTTAAAATGTGAAAAATTTAACTATCGAGATATGAGATATATACTAAATTAACTTGAAACAATGTGAGAGACTATATGTATTCACTAGTCAACATTTAAAATACTACTAAATTTACATCCATATCATTACCACTTTCCCTTTCTCTGCAGCAATATACCTGCATCCCCAGCATATTGAGTATATATTTTACAATTAATTCGTTACTGTAGAGCGTGCAGTACATACGGTGACTTTGTGGAAAGAGCAAAAGCCCTGTCACAAAAACTGCTGAGTCAGGGATGTGTTCAGCCTTTGTTACTTTCGTCCCTTCAGAAATTATATGGCCGTCACCACATCATAGATAGATATGAAATATCAGTGTCACAAAGAAAAACTGACATTTTCAGCTAGATTCGCGTCTTCCCGGATTTGACATTACCGGTTTTGACTTTACCCTGGATTGACCCACTGACAGGGTGTCGGGTGCTGTGCACAGAGCAGGACATGCTTACCCTTCCGGAGCACCTGATGTCACTCTTGTTTATTGAGAGTTCACACTGTTAGTGCTTTAGTTTTTTGTGTTGTATATGTAATGTTCGTGTGTTTTGTGGACATGTGGTGTCTTTGGTCTTCCGTCTTTTGGTGTTCTTGCTTTTGCCTTGTCTCTGGACTTTGATTTGTGTAATCTTGTGCTTTGTTCCTTCGGTATTCTACTGCCGTTGTGTTATCACTTTTGATTATAATGTGATCTATTTCTACACTATATATAAAGATTTTGTACAAGTTGGAACCAATATCTGGTCATTTTTTTACAGGTTGCAACTTGTTCAGCATAATTTTGTACAGTTTGTAACTTATTTTTAGCGTCATGCATGCAACTTGTAGTTTAGCGTCATGCAAGTTGCAACCTGTACAAGAAATTTGTACAGGTTGCAACTTGTATGAAATTGCAACTTTTACACAGCATATACATGGTTTTTTGGGGTTTATAAAATTAATAAATGCATTATAAGGAGAATTGCTTATAATCCCGTATATAATAAAATTGCTAATAACGACTATCATTCTAGCCCGTTTGTTCTTCCGAAAACCGAGCAAATGATATAAGATAAATCATCTAAGTAAATCATCACATATAGCTTGGTAGGTGATTTATTTATTATTAACAATTATGTTCACAATTTTATTGCATTCTTCTTTTTAAATTGTCAAGTCAATTTATCGCTTGGTCAAATTGTATAATTCGTGATCTAATACACTTAAGAGTACATATATACTACTGAAAGATTATTAAAAAAAAATGATTTTCCGTTTATTTAAATGAATGATATTTACGTGAAGGTATTTTTTATATTATTTGTTATTTTGCTTTACAGGACAAATTGTGCAACTATGTTATACCTGTAGATGAACGTAGTGTGCTATTTTCCAGCCAGATAAAACTCACTCTACGGCAGGTAAGATTACATTTTTTTCATAATTTAGTTTACTTAAATGGGGGGTATCATTCTAGGGAAGTCAGAGTCGATACTTTTCAGTCTAGGGTTATCGGGATATCAAGAGAGATACGACAATGTCATTTTTTAAGCAATCTAATACTGTTGTGTATATCACTGTTTGTGGCAATCGGGAACCCTTTTCAAATATGTTACTTGATTTTTTTCCGAACTGTTGGTAAAAACTCGATTTTTTGTGCATGATATATCAATTAGATGCGTTTGTTCTTTAAAAAAAATTCCCGCCCCTTTCATTTGCCATCTCTAGCTGATGTAACATTAAAGTCGTGTATTAAATTGAGGTGTAACATTAAATTTTTTTTATAAGTTTTAAGTACCGTATATATGTTTTATATGGAGCATTGGAGATACAAAATGTATAACATTGGTGTTACTCTGAAACACATTTCATAATCGAAATTTGAACATAATGAAAAAGGGTAAATTGTATTGTTATCTCCAGTTTTCAAAAGTGGACTTTTTAGCAATATAATACTCAAATGACGTTAATAATATGGGATTTGATTGGCAAATATTTTTTTTATGTCAGAGGCCACGCCGAGGAGTGATTTAGAAATGCATGCTTTACGTAATTTTTATTCCCGTACTTCATCTTGTCAAAAAAAATCTGTATCGCCCGTAAAAATTTGTAAAATATCACTATCTCTGATGACATTCCTTTTTATAAATTATTATTGTTGCAATTTGTTTGGAAAGTAAGCCATTCAGTTTAGGTCGTAAAAAGAAAAGATAAGAAAGTAAGAGAAATTTTATGTAGAATAACATCTTTATGATATTAACTTTTATACCTTTTCTGCCGCGAAGAGTTGCACATATTTAAATAAAAGCTTGGTTAGGAGTTGATTTGTACTGTACACTTTACCAGTTTCTTATTTTTTATACCGACTACACTTTATGGAGTGATAAAAAACTAGAATGTACAATGATACTCAGGAAATACAAATAAAAATAGGACAAAAACAACAGTGTTGTAGAACACGGCTGTCATAAACATTTTCATGAGGGATTGGTAACGGCGGTTAAGCCTTGAGACCAGATCGCGAGGGATGTGGTAACACCATCTTGACTTTTTATTTATTTTTTTGGAGGCACACAAACCTTTCTTGGTGAAAAAATACCACATAAAATCAACACCTAAATACCAAGATCATACATTATTACAAATGTATTAGGCTTAGACACTAAACGTAAAGCGAGTCTGAGTCTTTGAAGCAGTTTAGTGTGAAATGAAATAACATTTGACAATAGTTTCTACAAAAGGCCATGAAAATAGTAGACACAAACATGTTTGCACAAAATAACCCTGTGTCATCCCCATTGTCGAACTTTAAGGGTATGGTAGGTTTTACTACATTTCTGCATATATTGAGACATTGTGCAAAGATATTAGAGAGAATTTATGCGATTCAAAAGGAAGAATAAGAGAATATAAAAAAATGCCATATATTGAATTAGAATTAATTGTAATTTTCTTTTTTATTCAATTGCGTCGTGTGCTTTGCCTAAACTGGGAATATTTTAATGTTCATTTAATCCACACTCTTCTGTCACTGTTTTATAATTATCTGGTGAAAAAATAACTTGAAATATCTTTGAACACAAAAATACCAATTTCAATTTTATGGTCGACATACCTCCGAGAAAGCTCAGGCAACCCCTAGACCCGGGTTAAGCGGAATTCATTGCTAGATATCGAGCAACGCTACATCCATGAATGTTCTGGCCATGGATACGGGTCATCACGAAACATTAATTAAACTTGCAAAGCGTTCCTTACAATTACTGTCATCCGTGCCCGACAAAAGCACCAGTGTCCACTAGCTAGTGGACAATCACAACATATAGACACAGGGCACTCATCAAGTCAATTGCTAGAAAACCCTATCATTATAAATTAGTATGATGTGGGCAATATAAACAGGTGGTCAGAATCACATTTTGAAATTACAAAAAAATAAATTGCAAAAATTTGAAAGTGTGATAGTGCATCCATATAAGACATTCTTTAAAGAACAAGCACTCCCCTTTGACAGTCTGGTTTGTTGTTCCCACCTTTACCGAATTTGACTTTAACCGGACGTTACATGTTCAACACGGCATATGTCTTATAAGAAACAGGAAATGCTTACTATATCGGTGCACCTGGATTCGGTATCATGAAAATGTCTTTAGGCTTAAATTTATTTTATTTTTTTTTGGGGGGAGGGGTAAATATAAATTTATCTTGATGCATTATCATAGAACGGCCTAAATGTGAAGCTATTATCTCAGAAAGTAATGCTGTCTATAAAAAGTTTTAAGTTCCTTGATCCCGAGGCCTGGTTTGAACCTTAGATTTTGCTCGGGTACACGTGTTGTACATAGATTTGTGTCCTCATTTTTCTCTTGTTTATAAAAAAATGTCGTTTTTGTAGAGATTATTTTCCTGTATATTTGACTAATCTCTTGGATTGATGGTTTGGTTGCTCACTCACTTCATAGAAGGTACCTTTTTGTTGCTTTGAGAATTTTGTAAAATTTATAGCTTATTTTGTTTTTTGTATTTTAAGTAACCGATCTTTTTAATTAAATTACAAACAGCAGTTGGTTTTCCTTGTGTTCTTTTTTTAAAACAATTAGCATAATATTAATTCTAATAATATTATGTCCAAAATGTCTTTTACAATTTCTGAACCAACTGCGGTCACGGTCATGGTCATTATCAGGAGTTTCTGTAAATAGTGAGTATTTCCACATCTTCCTTTTACTAAATCGTCACATTTTCGAACCGACCGACTTGACGACCAAGAATTCCTCAGGCCTACTAACGTTCTCGTAAGTATAAAACGTCTCACGGGACCTGCTGTCGCATGAATACTTATTATTATTTGATGAATATGTTTGCCTTATATGAATCACTAGTCTCTAGTTTGATCTTCTTTTCACATAACAATGAGTTATAAGGACAGAAATCAACAACGACGGTCTGACCGCGCTAAGTCATTGTTCACGTTGATTTTGGATTGAACGGGGCTTCGAATTGAGGTATTTATCCACATTATAATATGGCAAATTGTATACCTGATGAAGTGCTCCAATTATTAACATCAAACAATTTAAATCACCTATCAGTCAACGAAGAACCCGATCATCGAACGAAAAACTAACATTCCGGAGTTTCACCGTATCCGTTTCAGAATTTATTTGAAAATGGAAGAAATAAATGCATTTTGGTGTAAAATACATTAATACACCAAAATAGAAACTAACAATTGTAAAATTTAAAAAAAAAATGTTTGAAAAATTTACTGTGTATCGTTTCTTTTGTTGAGTAGTATATATAAAGACCTAACTTGCTATATTTATTTTTGATGTGATGTTCCTTTCTGTTAATTCTTTTGGACGTTAAACATTGTCCCTTAATTAAAATATTCGTTTCAGTTTCTGGTGCCTGTTTCGCTTTTTATACCAATATAAGGTGCTTCTTCAAACGTCATTATCCTTTGCAAAAAGAATTTCAAAATTCATAATATATTTATACACTCACACTTTATAAACATAGCAAGTAGCTTATATTCTTCACGATCATACAAAGGTGATGCATAATTCCTCACGATCTGAAATTGCACTTTTTTAGGAAAAGTTTTTTTTTTTGCTTGTATTTTGGAAATATATTTTGGATACAATTTTGAACACGATATTGCAGTAATGTTTACTGTATGCAAATAACAAAATACCGAAGTTTACTGTTAATTTTGGGTTTTCGGGCCAGCGCCGAAGTATTTGCTACTAGGTTGATGAATACCCTCGGGGACTAACAGTCCAACAGCAGTGGCATCGGCCCAGCCCAGTGGAAGCAAACAACAAAATACCGAAGTTACTGTGAATTTTGGGTTTTCGGGCCAGCACCGAAGTATTTGCTACTAGGTAGGTGAATACCCTCGGGAACTAACGGTCCAACAGTAGTGGCATCGGCCCAGCCCAGTGGAAACAAACAACAAAATACCGAGGTTACTGTGAATTTTGATTCTGCATATGCTCATTTCGACATCTCATGTCTCTTCAGTGCAGATTAAATTAAAACATTTGGAAATCCGTAAACCAAAATATGTTTAAAAACTGATGGAAAACAAATTACCAACAAGACCTAAATAATCAGCTTAGGATTGAGCAACTCAAGAGGGAGATACTCCGTAGGTTTTAACGATATTTTCTTAAATTTAATATCGCAAGTTTTCAAATAAAACCGGTTTTCGGCCCAGCACCGAAGTATTGGCTACTAGGTTGGTAAACACCTTCGGGGACTAACAGTCATCCACCTGTGGCATCGGCCCAGTGGTAACAAAATCAATATCAACCAAATCTTTGCAATCTTGCGAAAATATGCCTTTGCTTACATTTTATAGTCCTTGAAAATGTTGATGACGATGTCAACGAAAATAAGTGTACAAAAAGTGAAGACTTTTAACCTTTTACTTCCATACATTTCTAATTGCTACCATCTATCGATTTTTGCCAAAATTTGGCACGAGATTCAATTCTTTCAAGACAAAGGGTACCCCCCTCTTGATCCGCCAATGAAAATGAATGATTCTTCAACATATCTTTATATGGAACCATAATGATAAACATTTTTAAATATCATCTCAAAAATACCTTTTTATCATCCTCATTTTAACTTATTTGTTAAATACTAGTACCTTAAGGTAGTAGACCTAGGTTAAGGGACATAACTCTTAAAAATCATAGGTGAGTTTGTTGAAATCATTTTCATAAACAGATTCTAAGCCTCTGAGTAACATAGATGATTTTTTATTCTTTTTCACGTCAATGCTTAAAAAGCATTGATGAAACTAACTATTTCAAACGCCTTACTGATTTAAAGAGTTATCTCCCTTAACCTAGGTCTACTACCTTAAATAGCCAGGATCGCAACACTTGGACCATACCATTTAGTTTGCCAGCCAGACCATACTTTCCCATCTTAAATTAAATGACCGGTGACTACAATTATTAATGAAAAATTAACATTTTTTAAAAAAAGAGAGCACACGAGAACAATATGTTGAGACAAAAATTTCGTTACAGTTGGCAAAGTGGAATTAGGATTGCGTTTAAAATAGGTTCCTTTTTTGGCCATCTTTCATTTACAATAGACCTGATATCATGCTGCATGATTAGCATTTGATTTCGTTTTTTAATTCACGTTTAATCATCTGAAACACTCCAACACTCGACCATATCAAATAGTAACCCATATGTGCATTTTTTGTATATTGTAGATGTTCATGATGCCACTAAAGATATTTATCCTATGTCTTGCTATAATAACAAGAGAAGCTGCAGTTACCAAGGCAACCAAGTGTTGGTTTGATTCCAAATGTAAATGTCATAACATAACACATAGTCGCTATTACAAAGTAGCCTGTGCATATAAACAGTTGCAACGTATACCGAGAATTCCTAATGATGT
>MJUU01038581.1:16545-43304 GCA_002080025.1 Modiolus philippinarum | reverse complement strand
AAAACAAAACAAAACAAAAAAATCCAAAAAAACAAAATTAACTTCCCAACAAAATGCATTTTTCTCTTGAGTTTTAATGCATAGAATTCGAAACCACGAATTTAAGTACCCACTAAATATTGAAATTAATGAAAAATATTTTAGGAAAGGATATGGAGTAAATGAACATGAGACCATAACACATATGTTAACTCCAACTGCAATAATTTTAATGAGCTGTATGGCCATTTCGGAAATTTATTCCTCATCAGCAGCACTAGAACTCAAACAAAGGAAATCAATAATTTGACCACGGGGAATTGTTTTACCAACCACAAAATTTGATGTCCACGAATAAAAGTACTTCCACAGTAAGTAAAAGAGTAAAGACAAACACAGCAAAAATGGGGAACTTTCAGTGGTATTTCTAATATTTGATTTTGAGCGGAAATGTACATATCCGGCGATGAGGAGTACCAATAACATTATTGATCAGTAAATCATAAATTTTAATATATGTGGGTCTGAGAAGAGGTACCCGTAATATTTACAAGTATTTTCGAATATTCTAAAATTATAAAATGTAATAAATTTCTACTTCTACTTTTAAGTGGAAATTGAAATAGACGTCCTTATTGCATAATTACATAATAGCGTCAAGTATCATTCACGATTCTCAATGTTATTTTCATCACGAAATTTAAAAGATGACTTTACATTTAAAGTTCCGTAATATATTTTGGATATCAGTAATATAGGGATCTAGGAGAAAGCCCCGTGACAAAATTCCTCGACAAAAGCCCCAGGACAAGAGACACTTATGCCCCTGGACAAAAGTCCCCCTCTCGAAGACAATAGCCCGAATAAAACTTCTATCAAACATCTGTTGAGGTATATTGTTGTTTTTGCTTTCTATGCATTATTTTATTATAGTTATAATTTCAAAATTCAACATTGAAATGAGAAAAAGCTGCAAAATATTTTTAATAATATGTTCTTTATTATAGTATCTATTTGACATATATTCTCATTTTATTTATTGGGCGTTTTTATATTATTGCGGTTTTTATGCATTATTCCAATCATTATTCAAAAATTTCAGTAATGCAATGAGAAAAATGGTCATTTATACCATTACAGATCCATAACAAGGTTTTACTTTGATAGGACATTTCATATATTATCAAACATATCATGTCAGTTAGACATTGGAGAGAACATCGAAATTCCCCGGCCATATAAAAATTCGTACCGTGAAACCTTGAACACCCCTTCATAAACATTTCTAATGGCTGAAAACGTGTAATTCCCCAACTTCAAAAAACAAGATACATCGTAAGAAAACAAAACTTTGAACTACAAAAAAAAAAAATGCTACTACAAATTTAATGTACCTTTTAAACCGTGTTTCCGGCGGAAGCTAAATTAATGACAATTTAAAGATGTGTCAATTTATAAATCGGTGTTTTTCCTACAAATTCTCTATTTACGTTTTGTTTTGACACTGGAAACTTCATAAGGAAGGGCCAATATTATTTTAAAGGGGAATGCAATATTTGATAAGAAAAATATCCATGTTCTTAGCAATGAAAGCTGATTGACGAATTCAACATTGCCTGAGAAAAGTGAAACGCCACGTGATTCTTTTCTATTTCAAATACAAAGGTTATGCATGTGAAATGATCATCATTTCCATATGTCATAGAACGTTTACTTTTCATCAATTTTTAACTAGGAAATAAATTTGTTCATTGAATGTGATATCATCAGACATAGGCGCCATATGCTTACCGACACAATGTTAAGTTGGAGGACATCAAATTTTTCGTCACAATTGAATCGGAAATAAATTTTGACTGACATCAATGTAACATTCTTTTGTATTCCCACCGGTCGATGCATGTACAAGGGAAAGATTGGAGAACATCGAATTAGCAGTGACATAAACTGTTAAAACCAAAACATCCAAACGGTTGAAGGCGGATTACGTTTAGCATTAAACATGCTCATTAAAAATAAGGGAATACAAGCAATACATACAAAATGTAAAATCATAATGACGTAATCCCGAAAGTTGATCCAGCATAATGTAAAAAAATTCAAACATGACAAAATAGAATAATCAGTAAATTTGTGACTTTCGAGAATATGGTTTATTTTTCCTTTTCTTTCACCATGAAATGGATCTGTTCTTGGAATATGATGTCATCAGAGATGGGCACCACTTGTGCCGTCACAATGATGAAGTTGATAAAAAAGTTTACAAAAATTCAAACATGACAAAACAGATAAACATTGAATTTTTGACTTTCGAGAATATTGTCTTTTTTTCTTTCCTGGTACATTAGAGACCAAATATTCCCAAACCAAAGTAACTTAAACTGGTAAAAAGAAAATATCCCTATTTTAAAATGAAGGAAAATTACGTTTAGCTAAGTTTCAACCAACATTTACAGGTTTTACCACATGCAAAGGGTACGTAAGAGCTATTTTCAGCATTTTGCGTCAACCGTCCATCAGTTCATATTTGACATTTAATATTTTGTTCAATACTTCTGAAAGTACTTCTGCAAATCGAACAAAACTTAAGGGGGTTCGCTACTCCATTTAAAAATAAATAGAATTTCTAATAAGCATGATTTTTTGTAGAAAATTCAAAAAGGAGTAATTTAAGTGAAAAAAAATGATAGGTTGATGGTTTGGTTTTTTAAGATTTAAGAGATTGAAAATTTGGCGGGAAACCGAACTCCTCTGATATTTTTATGGGATTTACATTAGCATTGTTTAACCATGAATGAATGTGACAGCATAAAAAGAATTCAGTGATTTTCTTGACAGAATGCTAACAAAGATGTATAAAATGAAAATACAGTCAAAAACAAGGGAGTCAATGGGCAAAAAATTATAATGCTTTTAAATAAATAAATAAAACCCGAGGATTCCGCAAATCTGACAAATCCAAAAACATGAGGAGCAAACCTCCTTATAAGGAGTAGAGTATAGAGATTCGTTCATAAGAAATTCTCATTTCATTATAAATAAAATCATGGTTCTAACCAGTTAAACTTTTGAATCAAATTGAACTAAACTTTACAGGAATAAAGCATTCAGTTTTTTTAATAAAAACTGTTCACTTCTTGGGATAAATTATAAAGCACTGCTACCACCAGAGAAACAGATTTGAACATAAGAGCCTAACTGAAATCAATTTTGATAATCTATCCTGAAGTAAACAGCGCATTGAGCAAAACTAAGGTTGTGTTCACTTAGTTTGAAGTCATCAACAAACCTTGCAGCTACTATAAAACTAAGATAGACACGAAATGGTAAAGACATAATCATATATTATTCTCTGAAACCTTTGAAGCAAATTTCACCAAAACCAGAAAAAAAGATGTACGCCGTTCTATAACATTAACCCTCATTCTTTCACCACGGAACAAAGATAGTACGGGAAGAACAAATTTGAATACACTTTTTGAAACTACTTAAGAAAACTAATCAAGTGTGTACTAAAATATCTTTACGTCTCCAAACAAAATGCACATGACATTGTCTTACCAACAGACAAGCTTCCTTGGCTAGTCGGAAGCTTAGCGGAGAGCACTCATTAACCCTTCCATCAAAGTTTATATTTTGTCTTTTCTCTTCCTTGTAACGATAGTTGTCAAAGAGTACTAGTTGTATGTTTATCATACTCGATAAATATGGGGTAACACAAAGGGGAAGTTTAGGTACATTACACACTTAGTAAAAATACTGGCATTTTTGTTTGCTCAATATGACCGGAAGTAAACAGTCGATATTTTCACACCCCGGGAAACTAAAGGATTATTTTCCCGGGCCGTGAAAATAATAACCGTTTTTTCCAGGAATGTGAAAATATTGACTGTTTACTTCCGGTCATATTATGATGTCGGTAGTATGTAAGTAGGCCAATATGGAAATGCCCATTCATTAATCTGTATTTTATAGAAAAAAGAAGGGAAACGGGAATGTGTTAAAGAGACAACGACCCAAAGGGGAGTAATAACAACTCAAAGCCACCATAAGATCTTCAATGAACGGTGAGAAAACCTCACAACCAACGGCAGGTCGGAGTCGGCCCCCTGAACAAAGAGCAATCAAGTCAAGCGAAATAAACATCATCCTAGACTCCTATAGACATAAAGTAAACTAACTAGGAAAAGGACAAGACACACAAAGGCTTAATAAATTCCTGACTTAGGACAGGCGCAAACCTGCTGCGGCGGAGTTAAACTAGTTTTATTGGATCCAAACCCTCCCCCTACAGCCAATGTGATAAATCAAAAAACAATCGTAACAACAGTAAAATTCAGTTGGCAACAGGAATGAGTCAATTGTGAAAAACGAAACTGAAAGAACTAAATATACGGACAAAAACATGAAATCACAAGAGACTACTAACAGTTAACTGACATGCAAGCTCCAGACCCATCACCAACTGACTGAAAAAGTAAGTTATGTACCCTCAGTATACAGCTTCCACAAAACCTAACTTTTGCTGGTGCCGGTGCAAAGTCCAGCTATCCCGAGTTCATAATGTACAATAGCAGCCCGATTGTTTACTTTTTTGGAAGATGTTGTTTTAGCACTTAATGCATTGTGATTTATATACCGGGCTAATCAACACCAGGTCAAGGTGACAGGTGATGTCTTGGCCACTTGTTTATGACATTTTGTAAATTAGGTTGTTGTTGCATCATTCTACAAGTTAAGGCTTACCATTTCTAATGTGTAATTCCCTAATAATGTAAATATGCATCACAAATATAAAATATGAAAAAAAAAAATCCACGATAAAACGTAATATCCATATTTTTGGATATTAAATTTAATTTGCATATGCATAAAAAGAACTCAACTTTTGTTCACCTCTTTTATTAATTTCTTTTGAACACTTCGATTGAAAACGAAATGCGTATATATATCACGTACGACAAATCAAATAGCAGGGAACAACATTTCAAAAGTTCATAAATTTATCGCTTTGCTTTCTGAGATAATAAGCTTTTAAAATTTATAGATCCCAAGAGGATACTCAGATACAATATTTGCATATCATAATATTGAGTAAAGAATTAAATATATGGCACTTTACATTTCAAAATTGTATACAAAATTCGAAGAAAAACTTCGAGAAAAATCTGTTATTATGCATAATTACTGGACAGAATTAGGAATTATGTATAATTTCTGTGAGGTTTAGTAATTATACATATTTACTGAAATTTCAGTAATTATGTATAATTATTAATGATACACTTTTACTGTAACATATACATATATCATGTATGATTTTGTTTTTTTTCACTGTTACCTCCCCTGAAAATGACCACTTTTTCTGTACTTATTTCCGTTTATGGTCTACCATTTTGTTCTATTTGATCAGCACTGAAGAGACATAAGTTGTAGAAGTGGCAATCGGCAGAAATCAAATTTATTGTTTCGCCAAACATCCTATTTTCGACACTCTTCAGTATTCGGCCTAAACGTGCTATTTCAACCAAACTTATTACGTCACAATCGAATCTTAGTAGGTCGAAAACAGAATAGCCAAGGATAACTTCAGTGTAATTTTTCCAATACCAGATCGAATACTCCATGAAAAAGTACAAATCACTGCTAAATTTATGTAAATTCTAAAACCTAATGATTAACTCTCTCCATCGTAGTTTTGTCCTTAGCTATGTTTGATATTGCTGACTGTTCGGATTTCGTTTGGTTTTATCCATTTCAGACATTTTTTGAAATTATGGATTTCCTTTGAGTTTTGGTGCTGCTGATGGGGAGTTAGTTTCCGAGGTGGCCGTGCAGTTCATTGGAGTTGTTGCAGCTGGAGTAAAAATATGTGTTATGGTCTCATGTTCATTTACTCCATATCCTTTAGTAAATTATTAATACAGGAGTTTGTCTTTTATTGCAGTGTGGAGTGAGTAAAACAATTTCCCGTTGTAGAGATGTAAGCTCTTTATTTTTCTTAGATATGGTGTACTTGTACATGAAATAATATTTAATGTGTAAACTTTGTTCAATTACTATTATCTAAATTTATGTAAATTCTAAAACCTATGGATTAACTCCCTCCATCATAGTTTTGTCCTTAGCTATATTTGATATTGCTGATTGTTCGGATTTCGTTTGGTTTTATGCATTTTAGACATTTTTTGAAATTATGGATTTCCTTTGTTTGGGTTCTGGTGCTGCTGATAGGGAGTTAGTTTCCGAGGTGGCCGTGCAGCTCATTGGATCCCGGAGTTGTTGCAGTTGGAGTTAACATATGTGTTATGGTCTCATGTTCATTTACTCCATATCCTTTCGTAAAATATTTAAATACTGTGGATGTACTTTTATTCGTGGACATCAATTTTCGCGGATTTCATGAAAATGACTATTTCGTGGGCACTTAAATTCATGGTTTCCAATTCTATGCATTTAATCGCAATGGACAAAATGCATTTCGTTGGGAACTTAATTTCGTGGTTTAAGCTAACCACGAAATCCATGAAAATTGTAACCCCACGAACAATAGTACTTTCACAGTAATTTCTATTTAATTTTTTCCAAACAAAAGGCGGAAGCAATTAAAGCCTAGATAGGATATTTGTAATTAACTAAGTGTATTTGACTTAATATGTTTTAAACTGGCAATTCAATACAAATGATAAAATATGCAAATATGACCTAACCTAGGCCCATATGGATTATTCCATATTGGTCTAGTCCAATATGGATTTTTTCTTAACTCCTCTTGATTTATCGTCTCTCACTATAAAAACATTAAGGTAGATCTATGCTAATAAAAATATCAGACAGAATTTTTTTTGAGATATTTTGTAGATCTTAGTAAATTTGTTCAAAAAATAAAATAAAAATGATATGTCACCGATCATCTTTTCCTGCTATCAGGATTTGAAAATCACGCCAAATTCAGTATTTTTCAGCAATATTGACAAAGAATATATAGGGAAATGTGACAACATGCAAATTATTTACATTTTGTAGCTTTCATACGAAATAAATATCAGATAGATTTTTTTATTTTTCGATATTTCAGAGATATATACTTCAGCTATATGTTGAGCTGAAAAAATCTATATGTCACTGTTTGATTAAGAAAGATATTTTATATAGTTTACGAAATGGACAAGGTTTACGGGAAAGGGAGCTAATTCGCGGGAAAGTGTATGTCGATCTGTTATGACGTCACAATGAAAAGGCCAAATAAGGAATATTCCGGCTTGAAAATCAAATCAATTCCGAATTCGACACGTGTTTCGCCAATGCACCAATCGATTGCGCCGAGTATTAGTGTCGATCTACCTTAAAATAAGTCAGCAGGCAGTGCGCAAATTGTCGTCAGGGCAAAAGGTCTATCAAAATTAAAAGGAAAAAACACTACCGGAAAGCAATTGATCAAATTCATGGATTCAATATATCATTGTATTTTTCCTTTTTAAAATTGCCTACTTCGGATATATTACAATGCCAGTATGAAAAACATTACACAATAATACTACAGAATGGTTCAATTATTCTAGTTATATATTTAAAAATAAGATAATTTGAGGGATCTGTGAAAACGCAACTTCTAACAAATATTTTGTTTTTAGCTTGTTCTTATTTGCAAAATTAAGGGAGCTGATGAAATTACTTATTTTCTTTTTTATTTCAGTTATTTTGTTAAAAATTCCAAAATTTCCAAAGTTCGATAAAATAATTGTAAAATCCCAAAATCTGTTCGATTTAAAATACGAAGGTACTTAAATCATTTAAATGGTAATTTTTAAACGACAAAGCTTAATAGATATTGTATTGGTTACATCAGAAAATAAATTTCATTTTCTCATTAAGATGTGTCACTTAAATTCGATAGCCAGTTATAGCTCAATCACTTGTATTTGTAATAAACTTTAAAATCAAACTTATAAGAAAGCTTAAAAATTTGTAAATGGGAAAAAGGTTTTTTTACGTTTTACTTAGATTATTCTGTTGCAAAATGCTTTCCGATTTCCAGCAGTTATAAGGAATAGAGAGAGAAAAAAATATAGTATTATTTTACTTCAATATAATGCTGAAATCTGTGAGTATAATTGTTGATTTCAAACGGTTTTAAAAAAGAGGAAAAAAGAAAAATGCCAGACAAACTAGCTTGAAGAACTTCTCACAAAGTTTTCTACATGAAATTTGAACTATGATTTTATTATCTTTTTCATTATATATTGTGTAATTATCCTTTTTACGAGAACATTCGTTAAAACTTTCGCACACCATAAAATTATGCAATAAAGCTAAGAACTGCATGTTAAAAATTCGAACCTCAAAGATATCATGTAAATGTTTATTGCAAAATGGTGGTAATGTGTCAAGAGAGTATTCCTCCAATCGAAATTATATCTAACCATTATATGCAGGGCTTCACGGTGTCTTTTTTTTTCATGAAGGGAAGCTTACCTGATCTAGTGGCTAATCGCTCGTTCATTTTTCCTTTATTCATTTGTGATTGTGTTTGTTACTTGGCCTGGTTTTCAATTATCGATTTTCCGATACTTATTCAATATTATTTTCTTTTGTTAGAAATGTGATTCGGCTATTAAAGACCTGATTGCATGTAGGGTGTAATTGTACACGAGTTCCTATTTAACTTTTAGCCTTGGTGAGACATTTTGATTTTCATCTTTTGACATTTTTGTGTAAGCCCTTAGGAAACATTATGACTTGGGATTGTTGGCTTTCAACATTTGATCTTTGAGTTCTAACTGTTGACTTTGCAAAATATCGAGAACAGGCAATCCTTTTTGCATCTAAGCATGAAAGATAATCAATATGATAAGCTTGAAGTTTATTGCCAACCTTTTTACTTAAGGAGGGTTAGCCCTTATGTTCATAATTTTAGGATTTGTATTGATGGTTCAGTTTGTCAGTATATTTTCAATAATTTTTTGAGCCAAAAATATTGATAGGACAGTGTGGTCAATTTGGGGTTACAAGTGTGCGAAATTTTGACGGGAAACCGAACCCCTCTAGAATTTCAATTGTTCAATTGACAGGAAGCTCAGAGCTGTCAAGAGGTTTGGATTCCAAGAGTGAGATGCAGGGCGTCTGGGGGAATAGCCACAATATATTTTTTTAAAGACGTAAAGTTGTGCATTCTGAGAGCATTTCAAATGGTCATAGGAAAGAATTTGAAACCAAATTTTTCATTAAAAAAGGAAAATATAAAATTAGCTTTTAAATCTGTGACTTCCATTGAAAAATTTGTGTGTTACAATGTGCAAGCATCCCCTAATTTCTGGTTTTCTATTAATCAAAAGGTCGTTTTTCTATTTGAAATATAATTTTTCTAGAAAATTTTAAAAGCGTGACATTGAAAGGAGTGAGCGAGAGAGCGTAAAGCGTGACTCTTACGCCGAAAGCGTGAGACTTGATAGGTCTGGAAACTTAACCCCTCTAGATTGCCATTGACATTCCATTGAAAATTTGTTCCTTTAAACGACCATGAAGGAGTATAATGTAGAAGTCTTCTTTGGATATGTATTGGATCAGATTTGGAACAAGGTCAGTGTGAAAAAAAATATTACAATGGACTTTCTAGTAGAAGTGTAGTGCATGACTGTCTAGAGAAAATGTGCGTCAAATAAGTGAAATGGGCACTTATATGATTCACGAAAGCCTTAAAAACTAACAACAACAACAACAAAAAAAATTAATGTATTGCAGAACAATTTACTAAATAAACAAAGGACAACAATTATAAAGGAAATTGATGTTTACCACGTAAACATAGCTGAATCAGAAAAAGGATTAGGTTTTTCTTTACATCAGTATATTAGGTTTCCTTTTATTTTGATAATCTGCTGATAGATCCATATACTAGAGTGGTATAAATGTAAATAAATGACTATAATAAGTTTGGCTATTGTCAAGCTGAATACGGGACTTTCGAGCTTTTTTTTAAATTCATTTATTTATTTATTTTACTATTATTATTATTATTTTTTTTTGTTCCAACAAAAAGAAAGATCAAAACATTCAAATAAGCATTGATAATTGTTTCTAAAATTTAACGTTTTACATTTGCTCAAAAATCCTTCTTTGCAGTTTAGTCTTGACTCTGTTTCTACTTTTAATGAGAAATGAATTTTCCCTTTTACTATACATGGGTATACGCTGAAATGTTAGAAGGGTTATTTATAGTTTTCATAACGAGAAAGAATTGTATATCGATGAATATCAACTAGAGTTATGTAATTTCAAAATATAATAAATGAGCCTTTGGCGAGTTTATTATATTTGAAATTACACAACGAGAGTTGATATCCAGCGATATACAATTCTTTCGAGTTGTTAAAACTATTTCTCTTATGATGCTGTGAATATTTAGTGCCGAACTGCTGTTTATGTTTCAAATAACAAGACCGTTGCTAGGTAACGTTAATCACGGCCAACGAGATTTCACAGTGGTCCAATAGAAACGTCGAAAAAATAATAGCACATCACGTGTGATGTGTTATTTCATTGCGCTCGACCAATGAAATTCCTGTAAAAGCTATTCTACAAGTTCATATCTAACTCCAGCTTCAAAGTCTCGCTATGTACCGCAAATAACTATTCGTGCAAGGAATAGATAATAAGCGTGCATCATCAGAGAATATTTTTTAGCAAATGTAAAACGTTAAATTTTTGGAACAATTATTCATATAATAAAACAATTAATGACTTTTGATTTCGTTTCAGTCACAGTTAATATTTAACAACCCTCGAGATCCGATAATCACATCGGCCGTGATAATCACATCTCTTGGTTATTAAATTGTGGCATTAACCTCATCAAAAGTCATTAATTGTATAATGCTATCCAATTTGTCAATTTTATATACGAATAAAAAGATATATAAATTTTAATAGCAATACAGTAAGTTGTATTGAAAAAGTTTTAGTGTAAAAAAAATCTTGCTTTTTCATTTAATTAAGGGAGTACGAGTGTCAAAAATTTTGTAATTAGAATTAAAATTCTGACCTTTTGTTTTGAAGAGCACTACTAATGGAACAACTTGAGCAAAAAATTTTGAAAATCCATGTAGAGTTTTCTTTCAGTTTGCATAAGATGTTTATATTCCTTTAAATATATGAAATATAATTGGAAGTTGATTAAATTTTATACACAGTCTATTTAATGTATTTTAAAGGGACTTAAGACCAAGAAATGTGATCCATGTGCAAAAACTTTTAGCACTGTTTGAATGGATAAAACCCGATGATATAGAATGCTTCTGAAATCTGAGGCTCGTACTCCCTTAAAAGTTTTATTCTGCATACATTTGTACCTTCAGTATCCATCACACGAAACATTGGAAAAACCAGACAGATTTTCTAGACCAATGTTTCAAGGCTTATTATTAAAAAGCAGCCTCTCCATATGGAAGAGCTTGACACCCTTTATAATTACAATCCATGCATATTGATTTAAAATACGTCTATTTGATAGGTAAACATCGATTACGTGGCATATCAATGTGAAGGGGCAATTCCATTTGTGGGAAAACACATTGACCACGTGTTTACATGACGCATGAATTAAAAAAAAAATAGAAATCCAATGTACATGATTTACTTCCTTTGAAATATTTTTTATATTTACGTTTTAAAATGTAATTATAGAAATTGAATTACATCATTTTGAGGGCAACTAACACAAAAATGTTCTAAAAACATCTTTGTCTTGCAAAACATCATATATCATGGAAAACGTATTTTAAATATCAAAATGTATGGCAGAAACTAGATCTACTCCTGGAGTTTGACGACAGTGGCAACCTCAGCACACGAACTTATGACAAAAGAGACGATTTAAATTCTGATATTGTGAACTTTCCACACCTCAACAGCAATATTCCGTCTTCCCCAGCGTATAGAGTATATATTTCTCAATTAATCCGTTGCGCTAGAGCATGTAGTCACTATCAAGATTTTTTGCAACGACACAGACGTTTAATTCGTAAGCTTTTAAATCAGGGCTTCAATAAATTCAGATTAATAGTTTTTCTCAAGAAAATTATTGGACGATATCCAGATTTGATAAATATTCAATTCCAATTTCCAATTTTATTGAAGACGGTTTGTCTTTATGCCACTTGGGTGTGATTTGTGCACCAAACGACAAAAACATTTTACCTGTATCACGAGAAAAGGCTTGTACATCCAACAACAAAAACATTTCATCTGTGGGAGAAAAAGGCAATGTTTTAACAATTCTCAGATCCGGCGTGACGTATAAGCTCGTTAGATACAACATCCGGGCATTCGCGTAGGTGAAGCTTTATCTTAGATACCATACTAATAAAGTGTTTATAACCCACGAATATTACATATAAGAAAGTATTTAACGAATATGTGTGAATTCTTAATTAATAGATAACTAACATATACTTTGTTGAAGAATATTGAAGTGTTGCAAAAAAGGGTTTTTAATTAAAATTATATGGATAAAAGATACTTTTCAAAACTTTGTAAACACCCTTCATGCCCTTTACAGATTACTTGCAACTCACGACGTCCAGGTCTCAAAATTGATATAGGCTTTTAAATGTTACATTCAATTCGGTACCAATATTCCTAAAATTTTCTGTAACACGAAGTTTTTATTTAAACACAAGACGGAATATTTACCATATATATCACAAGCCTGAAACTTATAAACTGAACTTGATGAGACAATATTACAAATAGCGAAATCCAAAGTAGATAACTTAATAATGTTAATATTTTTTTTTTTGAATTTCAAACCAACATCCTTGTAATAACTATAAGATGAATGCAGGGGTCTGTTAGGCTTGCGTCCAGCCTTGTTCCATTAGAATCCTATGATATGAAAGTCACTGTTAGAAAGGTGACATTTGTAATGTGTTTTTGTCCCCTCGTCACACTGTCATGACTGTAGACGTTTCATTCGATATTCAAAAAACAATACAAAAGTTCCACATATTACAACGATAATATCCCATATTCCCAGTCTCGAATAGTGATACAAAATTTATACGTAGACATGGACAATGTCCCTGATGTAGATAGAGGGTTCCTGCACGCATATGGATTGATATTTATTACTCTTTTCAGAATTTTTTTTTAAGAATTTTAAATAAATTTCAAATTCTTCCTATCCGGCCATAAAATAGAAATAAAGTCTCCTAACACAGATAATTACATAGAAAATGTATAGAGGAACTAAATTATATATTTTTCAATCCATTCACATAATTATATCACAAGTCATCCTGTCTATTTCTTATTTTGGTATTAACTGGGAGTAATTTAGTCCCAGGTATTAGTTATGATGATATTTGAAATAATAAAATCGTAACCAGATGTGACAGAATCTAGATGACAGTTTGTTTTTGCACGGGTCAAAACAGCGGGGCATACAATTTTACATTGATATGTTAATTGATATAGGTACACCTAGCTGTAACCGTACACTGCATTGACCAATTTTATATTGAGAAAGTAAACCTTTTGACATGTTTAATAGTTAATATAACGATAAATGCACACGTTTTCATGACATGTTAGAATGATTAACAAGAACACATTAGAAAAATATTGCTAGTTTAAAGAAAGTGTGCTGGGATTTACGCTTGTAGGTTTGTATGTTGGACTTCTCGGTTTTTTTAAAATGGTAATTACTTTAAATATTTATTTTAATTCTACTATTCATGTCTCGTAAATAAAATATGAATTACAACGTTCAAACAGTATATTAGTATGATTCAATTTACAGTGAAGAAATTTATTTTGTTCTCACGTATCACCCCGACCCCCTTTTTGTTTCTGTTTTATATATTTATTTATATTTTAAAAGTTCATCATCCTCCAGAAACTGTGGATTGGTGTTTATACAAATATAGGACATCCAACTGACTAAATGAACAATTTACATACAGTTTAGTAAAGCGTACATAATAACATCTACTGGCATTATGAATTCCTGAATATTTCACCCCCTTGACAACAAGATCTGTCGTATCGAAGACAGAAAGATAAACCATTTTTTAGATACCCGTATGTTCAGATAACAGAATATTATGGCTTTGACATGGCTTTGACATTTAAAACAACCTTGGCACACATAAGCTATAGATAGTCTTCATATAAAATTCCCGTTCCAAGTCGGGAATATTACGGCTTCCCAAAAATGTTCTGTGTTGGGTTGTATTTTCTTGATTCTGTCATACGTTTAACGGATTTCCCTTACTGGTCTTTTCCTGCAATTGATTCGGACTTTTGTTGTCACTTTTATTTGAATTGACATTTTCAAAAAAAAATTTCTGTAATACATCACAAAAATGTTTATCGAATGTTTAATAGAAACGTTATACATCAAACATTTTAATAACACCCAAATAAACATTATTTAAATGTATTTCTGATGTTTTATGACAATGTTTCTAAAATATAAGAAAAATGTTTTGTGTCTGCTGGGAAGTTTTATTGGGATTATGAAAGTTGTGACCGCGCTTCATTTAAAATTTGTTTCGGTCAACACTTTCATACCCCAAATCAAATGTCAAAATAATGTATGATATTCACTATACAAAAACATGTATGCAGTTTCTTGGTATGCTTTTTACATTTATTGACTACAATCACTGTAATTATAGAGACTAAAAGATGTTCAGTAGGTCTTTTCATCTTATTGAAAATTTAGGCCGTTAAAATGTTTTGCTTGCTATATGTTGTGAGGTTCCTCACTGTGTTGAAGAACCTTACGGTGACCCCTAGATGCTTTGTTTTGGGTCGTGTTACTCTGGAGATGGGATGTTGTCTCATGGACATTAAAGCAATTTCCTTTCTATTATCATATTGTGTTGTTAACATGTATAAATTGAAAAAACCATAAGGGTTAAGTTCACCGTAATTGACATTTAGCCTCGTATTACATGGAAAATTTAACTCGGTATTGGAACATATAATTAAGCTATTATTTTTCAAGAAAAATTACTAATTAAAAAGGTTGTATGCATTTGTTTAATATCAAACTATGATTGTGACGTCAGTATGACATCAAGAATTCTCCCATTACTATTTTGTTTTAAATTCACTGAAAAAAATGAAGTTTTGAAGCAGTTTTTCTGGCAAGTGTCAATGTTACATGCAAGAACGACAGTTTTGTTAAATGCTGAAAAGTTCCCTTTTATATGTAATAAATTTTACAGTAAGATATATCGATGTACTCTAATGCTTCAAAGAATTTGAAGGTTTCTAAACTTAAAGTGTTGGCTTCACATTTGAGTGAGTCCAGACACATCTATTTTTTTATTTTGAGGACCAGCTCGTAAACTTGTGGTTCCTGCAAAATCTAAAGGTAAATGTATCAAGGACTTCAGTAAGAAAAAAAATCAAGTTTTGAAAGATTAATTTAATTGTGCTTTATTTGAAGATATTCTTATTTTACCATATGTAAAACACATCTCGTGTTACATTATTAATGTTGTTATAGTTAAGTGTGAATTTCAAGAGATTTCCCAATCCTTGGAATAAATCTTCATTCATAGACTTTAATCTGTTATATGATAAAACTAATGCCCCCAATTCTGAGTTACTCCCGAAATTGTTTCCAGGTATAGTGTTTTGTTATATGATAAAACTAATTCCTCCAATTCTGAGTTATTCCCGAAATTGTTTCCATGTATAGTGTCTATCAAGTTAAAGCTGAAATCTATAGTGTTAACGTTATAAGGACACCTTGATATGCGTTGGATCTTTATCTGTGCACAGTTTGCCTTGAAATGTCGACTTTGTCCTATCTTTTGATAAATCAAAAGGACATTGAGTTGCCATGGAAACTGTTGCATCTGCTACTATAATTGCGAAGCTAAAGACAAAAATCTTATCCAGCACTCTGGTCTTCTACAATATAAAATGTGTAAATATAGTGCAATCCTGTCATTTAGATGCTACTTAGGTTCCTACGGTCAAATGTGAATGAAAGGTTAAATTAATTTCAATTTTTAAATTCTAAAAGCACAATTTTCAATGCACTATATAAGTAGGTCAAGTCATCACCATAAATTTGTATGTCAAATATTCACGCCTCTTCATTTTTATTATTCTTCTTTTAATTTTCTTTGCGCATTTAATCTAACTGCCTTCTATAGCAACCTATTTCTCACGCCTTTAGATTCAGTTGAAATAATATTAAAGTTGTCCTGATATTCTACAGCTATGATTCACTGATCCCAAGTGCGATTTCAATGCAATATTATTGTTGTAGAAACATTAGAGCGAATACATTGTGAGTGTTATAAGTTGATAGGGTTTGATATTGCTGATATTACACTCGATGAAAATTGGGTTCATAACAAATTTACAAAGCATACTTGTCAAGAACCGAAATCCAAAGGTCAAGAAGACAGGGCAGCTGCAAAGCCTATGGAAAATTGTCAGTTGCAATGGTCCTGAAATGGTACATGTATTTTAAAAGAAATGGTTTGTAAAATCCAGTTTATCTTAAAATGATCTATCGGAGTCGCATCTATTCTCTATACATGCTATAGGTGTCTTTAGAATGTGATTGGCAATTTCAGAGAATTAATGCGTTGTGATAGGTTGGTCTGTTTTGTAGTGGAAAGATTTAAATCGCCACTAAAACTACGCAGATTGCGAATCCTTTTTTAGCTCAATTGGTTAGGTATTAGAGATTAAAAGGGCCAGAGTTCGATCATCAAAGTGATCTTGATCATCTTCATATTGTCCGCGTATAGTTCATTGATTTAACTGCTTGTCACAGTGAAACAAGTTACTTGCTATAGGTACAGTACGACCTGTTATTTAACATTGCAAATTAACCTACAAATAAAAAAAATCCCGCAGAAATTGGAGACAGACTTTCATAAGCTTTAATAGCTTGTTTCTTAGTCCTATCACTTTGTATTTTGATTGTTGTAATTTGTATTGCCTTTATTTTGTCAATAAATATGAACATACAAAAATATAAACAACGGCAGTAGAATACCGAAGGAACAATAAAAGTGACAACAAAAGTCCGAATCGATCAAAGAAAGAGACCAGGAAGGAAAATCCGTATAACATTCGACTGAATCAGGGGAACACAATCCGACACAGAACATTTTTGGCAAGCCGTCATATTCCNGACTTGGAACGGGCATTTTATAAATAAAATGGTGGGTTAAACCAGGTTTATTGATGCATCAACCTCCCGCTTATATGACGACTAACTATAGCTTTTGTGTGCCCAGATTGTGTTAAGTGTCAAAGCTATAATATTGTCAGGGCGCACTACACTATTTCAATACGCCAATGTTTGACAGACCTCGAAAATAGTACTATAAAATATAGTGCCATTTAATTTGTAGTGACTCCAGCCAATTGATACCTGTTATAATCAGCAAGATCATAGAATAATTCCAGGTGAATGACGGAAAGCAAAGAACAGTTGAAAAAACATGAATCAGGGGAACACAATCCGACACAGAACATTTTTGGCAAGCCGTCATATTCCCGACTTGGATCGGGCATTTTATAAATAAAATGGTGGGTTAAACCAGATCTGTTAACGGAAAACAAGTTCCCGCACCTAGGAAAATTCATTTCTATATTATGCCTTATGGGAATTTTTGAAATCCCGGAATTTAACGTACGAGTCAATGGGAGGCCGAATTTGGTGGTGTGCCTCCTGTCAAAACCTAAAATTTTTCTCTAATAGGTAAATTGTTTTTGTCGTTCGATGAACAAGCCTACTCTCATACAGGAAAAATATTTTTGTCGCTCGGTGCACAAATCACACTACAGTTGCAAAAAGAGAGTAACATCAAGGAAGAAGCCAAAACTTAAACAAAACCGTGTTCAATAAAATTGGAAATAGGAATTGAATATTTATCAATCAAATCTGGATATCGTCCAATAAATTTCTTCAGAAAAACTATTTATCTGCATTTCTCGAAGCCCTGATTTAAAAGTTTACGAATTAAACATCTGTGTCGATTCAAAAAATCTTGATAGTGACTACATGCTCTAGCGTAACGAATTAATTGAGAAATATATACTCCATACGATGGGGAAGACGGAATATTACTGTTGAGGTGTGGAAAGTTTACAATATCAAAATTGAAATCGTCTCTTTTGTCATAAATTCGTGTGCTGAGGTTGCCACTGTCGTCAAACTCCAAAAGTAAATCTAAAAACGAAACAGAATGGTCAGTGTCTGTAGTCTCCTTTATTTCAAGTTCTGGGGGATATATTAATGGAATATAGTCGGCAAAGTTACTATTTTTAAGCGACAAGAGATCATCAATATATCTATATTAGTAATTAAAGGATCTAGCCTCTTTAATTTTATTTTGTTTGACCAAATTTTGCAAAAATTCTGTTTCGTAAGTGAACAAAAACAACTCAGCTAAGAGAGGAGCGCACGCAATTCGTTCCCATTGGAATGCCGACTGTCTGTTGGAATATATTGAGCCCGAACTGGACAAATATGTTGTCAATGAGAAATTCCAGCATGCTGATCACCTGTTCTTCAGTGTAGTATCGTGTGTTACCCTTTGGTACTTTGTTAGTAAAATATGTAGATGTATATGCTAAAGCTACATATTTAAAGCTCTGTCCTTTTTTGTAAGTAAATGCGTTCTTGATAAGATCAATCAAACGACTTTTCAATTTTGAATGGGGAAGAGTAGTATAGAGTGTAGAAAAATCGAATGTTTCAAACGAGTGGATCTTAGAAAGTGACCGGGTTTTCAAGTTGTTCAGAAGATATTTAGAATTTTTTAGTATCCACATATGATTGATGCTACTACGTGAATAAACAGTGTCACAATATTTTTGCTGGCCTTCTTTCACAGCAGTCAAAATTTTAGTTAGGATAATGGACAGTTCTTTAGTAGAACAGTTGGAAGAGCCGGCAATGTATCGTTGTTTGTACGGCCACTTATGAAGTTTGGGTGTCCAGTACAAACTAGGCAAATCATAGATTTGTCATTGGTATAAATGTTTAATGATCCATGAACGATTTATGGTTTGCCAGGATTTCATCTTTATCTACAGTAATATTTTTGTATGTGGGGTTGCCTGAACTATTTTCTACGCCAAGTTCTTGTATTAGGCAATCATAATAGTGCTTTTTGCACACAAAAATTACATTGTTTGCGGCTTTGTCTGCTGGGACGACAACATACTTTTCATGAAGGGATGAAAGACAAGATACAGCGTCACCGTCTTTGAAGATAGATATGGGTGTATTCTGTACGCAGTTTTTCAATTTATGTATTCTGCCTAACACTAAAGACCGGATAGCTTTTACCCACTCTGACAATGGGTTGATGTCATCAACTTCAGATTCACGCTTGATCCAGGATCTACAGTAAGTGAACAAAGGAGTGAACTTTACAAAAATCGAAGTCCAAAGGTATGGCCAAAACGAGAACACAGAAAACAGTAACGTTAGACACAGAAAACAATGACGTTAGACAGATACAAAGCACAGAAATAGAAATCACAACATTCATAACACAGTGTGAACACCAGTGAAACTTAGAGTGACATCAGATGCTCCGGAAGGGTAAGCATGTCCTGCTCTGTTGACAGCATCCGTCACACAGTAAGTGAGGTATATATGTTTTTGAAAAATCTGTTAGGTAGCTGATTAGTTAATGTCATTTGCTAACCCTGAGACAAAACGTTTTAAATGTTATGAAAATGGATCCTGACATCCTATCGTTAAAGTAAATTCTTACAGGTTTGTTAACCTTTTTACGAGACATTTATTAAGTGGTTAATAATTTTGATTTTGCCAAGATACGAAAAGGTTGTTATATAGTGATTTTTGTCAGATATATGTTTTCTTTAATGATACAAACATCGATAAGATTATGTTACCAAAGTTATCATATACATTATACGTGACTCTAAATTTATGTTCTTACAACTAATCACCAGTTTCACTCTTGACCAATTTTATGTTATCATTCAGTTTTCTGACAATAAATTGGTACAGAAAAGGTGGCATTATTCGATTCAAAGATCAAGACAAAATTTTTCTACATGGAGCTTGTCCTGAAACATAAAAGAATTTTATCATACGTCATATTAATGAATATGCATATAAAATTAGTGGGATAGCAAATTACTCAAATAAATAATTCGGGATGAATAAATAACTGAGGTAAAAAAAATAGGACGTCCAACAAAAGACAAAAACACATGAAATAGTCAAATCCAGTAACAATATCTAAAATGTCTTAAGTAACAACAGAAATGCTCATAAAATGTTTTTAATGACTGTTTCAATAATAATTTGTGTGAAGTAAATACATGTAATGTCATACAGTTAATAAAAAATAATATGTAACACATAATAATCAATAAAGTATGTTTGAAAATTAAGTGCTTCAAACGACAAAAATGGTTGATTTGCATCTCTTTTTCCTTTATTCAGGTACAATTTGCGCATGTTCAAAGTATGTGGTTATCGAGTATTATACTGGGTGACGATTAACAAGTGCCATGTAAGAATCAACATTATACTCTATACTCGAGATTCTCCTAATCAAGTGAGTCTTTATTAATTAAATGACTAAGGTGCCAAAAACTTCTAGTAATGCTCAATAACTGTATTGAAGTAATGTATAAACTTCAGTCGCTCGAACTTCGGTAACTCGAACACCGAGTATATCTCGAACTGTTATTAAAGTCCGGTCGTTTTTTACTATATGTCTTTGTTAAAAAAAACTTCGGTTTCTCGAACATCGATTTCTCGAAAAGTCGAACTAATATTTTGGTCCCGAGAACAGTGACATTAAGGAAATAACCAACGAAAACTCGAACTACAATCCGCGTCAAAAATTTACATGAGAACTGCTGATTAGCACGAGGCCGCGTGTATTGATCGATGATTAGCGTGACATGTCAATTAGGATAAGTGTCAATCATTTAAATGAGTTGTAATTAAAATGACATCTTATTCTTTGAAGAAAATTTGTCAATTAACTGTCNGTAAATTTTTAAAAGATCAATCAATGACCAAAGTAAACAAAACAATTATTAAGTTACTAATGATCGGCAAATAAAAAGGTGATTTTAAATTAAAAACTTGTTAAATGATAATGTTTTTACAATTTTAAAAATTGTTCAAAGCTATCGAAAAGCTGTGAAAATCATCAAATTATTCAAATGGCTATAAATAATGAACGACAGTTGAGCCTGTCAGTTTCAATTATGGAAGACATACCGAGTACATTTTTTATTAGTCGAGTCTTAGCTACGAAACTATCAACATGTTTTTATTTACCGCAAATTGCTCACTGAAACATGCCACCAGTCACGTAGTGAATAGCGTGTTACCATGCACCTACCTTCCGAGATTACTGCAGTCCTAGATGTAATCGAGGATAGTACCGCCGACTGGTATTTAGCCAAAAGGAATGGAATCTATACCATGAACATACGATGGCGTAGGGTCTAGAAGGAGGACAACACACAAACAGAGTGATAATGGCGGGCCTAAGAAAAAGAAATCATCTAAGGCGAGACAGGATCGGAACAACCGCCGTCTCCAGACATATTTACAAAGAAGGCAGACACAGTCGTCCATACCATCGACTACAACAACTGAGGAGATTGGTGAACCCGCTCCCCCACACAAGATGAAGGACGAAGGGACCCTGCCGACTCTGTGATCAACATGGAGTCGGATAGCGAACCGGAGTCTGATGCATCTGAAGAGACAGAATATATACCAACATCGATACCAGAGCCACAAGATGATCCCGCCGTTATAGGCGCCGAGGGTCAAACATCACCTACATTCGATGAGGGAAAGGAACCAGCAGTAACAACAGCTAATCCTGTGGCAAGACCAAGACCAATGTTGGTAGAAAAGAAAGTCTTAGACCAACCAGCCGGTTGGTACGTAATGAAGCTTAGAGGTAGAAAGACTTTTCTATGTGTCAACATGGATAACTTGAAGCAAGCTACAGATGTCCAGGCTGCAAGAAACAGAGACTTCTACACCCAAGTAGAAAGGTCCTACACAGCATGGCCTGACATTAGACACAGACAGAACTTTCTGTTTAGCGAAAGAAGACTAAAAGAAGTTAGACTAATAGAGCAGTTGTATAACATCAAGTTTGAAAGTTAAATAAAGAGCGAGATAAGCTCCAGTTTGACCTAAACCATTTTTTTTATTTTTTTGTTAATGGCCAGATAAGCCACCCCCTTAACCAAATGCCTTAGAAAAAAAAAAGAAAAAAAAATTACATTCTTTATTCCAAGTTGTACTGTCAGCCGTCGTATGAACAAACATGTGAATGGCAGATCCGCACTATCCGCTACCTGGAGAGATACTCGTCAAACTGCAAGTTATTGAGGAACAACCATACACCGACTGGACACTTACCAGAATGAAAGGCCTTTACAACTTGCAGATAAGATGGCGGCCTCCGATACCAACCCGGATGTACAACAACAACAACAATGACATTAAAAGTAAACAGAAGCCACGGAAGAAGACTAATAGGATCATAAGGTCAGATTAAAGATCGGGCTATCTTTCACAAGTGTAAGAAATTTCGTCTTTTCTCGAGTGGAGCGTAGCGGAACGAGAGGAAAAGACGTAGAATTTCTTACACGAGTGAAAGATATCCCGATCTTTCATTTTGACCGAATGCAAGTTCCTATTTCTTCCGTAAAACATGGATAGAAATATCTTGAAACTTATACCGTGTGAACAAAGTTGTCGCCATTTGAGTGTTCCTTACGTTATGACGTCAGGTGCTTTATGACGTTGAGTCATGGTTACGATTGTTGAATCACAAAAATCAACACGTCTGGTTGGTCATTTACCGGTGTGAGATGAGGTCACGTGCATCGATCTCTCACAGGTCATCTCCCACTGTAAATCACCATTTACGGAAGAATTCTAAATCCAGAGCTGACAGGAACAACCGTCGACTCAAAGCCTTCCTGGAACGCAAGTTACAGGAAAAGGAGACTGGTGTATCCGCTCCAATTACCTCGCCACATGAATCAACTGAGGCAACTGTACAGCCAGAAATAATTGAAGAAGATGAAGATACCGGATCCCCAGAATCCGACTCCGATTCAACTGTTTCTTCGGAAGATGGCAGCCACACTACTAAGGAAATGGAGATCCAGGAAACCACACCTGATCACCAGATTCCTGAGAGACCGAAACAGGAGATGACGCCAACGACAGCACCAAGTACCGAGGAATGGAAGATCGTGTGTAGTAGAACGGTCCCACCCGCCTCAAAGGGTGCCGAGGGTCATTCTTCTACATTTTTGCCAGCACAAACTGAGAAGGTGTACCTAGAGAAGGCCCAAAGTACGTTCATCTTCAAACATAGAACGAGGCAGAACAACGCCGTGTACTAACTTGTCTGGGAAGAAACCAAAAAGCTGTTCAAGATAGTCAGGAAGGAAGAAGACCTGCAATTTTTTGACTACATTGAAACGTTAGTACGGGGATGGCCAGACTTCAGGGCCCCTGAGAACAAATACCACTACATAGCAGTCACCAAGATAGTAAATGAAATAGCGGAAAGATACAGATTGCAGTTGAATTAAAAGTTGTTGTTTGTTATAAATAAAGGGCGAGATAAGTCCCAAACTTGAAATCAGTTCCCCTCTTTGGCTTAGATTGTTACTTGTTACCATCAAAATTAAGTCCCCCCCAAGAAAAAAGGTAAAAAAAAAGAGTACATCGCTGGTTTCCGAGCAATCTAAGGAAAGACCCGGTAACGGGGGGATACCTAGATCGGGGTTACACACCAGCTCTGCTGAGCAATCCAGAGAAGGACCCGGCAACGGGGGGGATATCTTGATCAGCTAGTAAAAGGGGCGTGAAAAGAAAACTAGAATCAAAAACTTTGGAGGAAAAATATCAGGCTATTTTGGAGGTTGAAAAGGGTCAAAAATCTAAAACTGAAATTGCTAAAATGTTCAATGTTCCAAAAAATACTTTGTCAGGATGGATTAAAAAAGCCGATTCAATAAAAGGGGTTTGAAAAATTTGGATCAAAACGTAGGAATATGAGACCTGGTGAATTTGACGAATTAGAAAAAGTACTGCTGAAATGGTTTACACAAATGAGGGATCGGGATATTCCAATTTCGGGACCTCTTCTCTTAGAGAAAGCAAAATTCTGTGCCGACAGATTAGAAATTACAGATTTCAAACAATTCACTGGTTGGCTAGATAAATTCAAAGAGAGAAATTTGATTTCATTTAAGAAAATTTGTGGCGAGTCTAAGTCAGTAGATTCAAACTCAGCTGATGGGTAATTGGTCTGATCGTCTAAAAGTTATTCTAGAAAATTATGAGCCAAAAAATGTTTATAATGCAGATGAAACTGGCATCTTTTATAAATTGCTTCCTGATAAAACTCTTGAATTTACGTCAGTTGATTGCAAAGGTGGTAAACGCAGTAAGGAAAGAATAACAATCATGGTTTGTGCTAATATGACAGGCACTGATAAATTGCCACTTTTGGTTATTGGCAAAGCATCTAATCCAAGATGTTTTAAGAATGTAAAAACATTGCCAACTCAGTACGAAAGTAATCACAAAGCTTGGATGACTTCAGAAATTTTTAAGAATAGGCGTTTTAAACTTGATAAAAAAGTTCAAAATCAAAACATAAAGATATGTATGATAGTGGACAATTGTCCAGCCCATCCAAAAGCTGAGGGCCTAAAGTCAGTTGAACTTGTATTTCTGCCTCCTAATACTACCAGTCATACCCAACCGATGGACCAAGGTGTAATAAAAAATCTCAAATCACACTATCGCAAGCAAGTTATCCTACGTCAGTTACAAGCAGCCGACAAAAAAGAAGAAATGCAGATTACAATTCTAGACGCCTTACGTATACTCAGACAATCATGGAGCATGGTAAAACCAACAATAATTGCAAACTGTTTCCGTCACGCCAACTTCACACCAGTAGACAACAACACAGTAGACGACAGCGATAGTGATGAACCAGATGACAATGTACCACTCGCCAGACTCGCACAAATCAACAACCTGGAATACTACATGGAAATTGACACAGACCTCCCTGTCTGCGAGGAACTCACCGACGACGACTTGATAGCAGAATTCAAGATGACACGCAACCCAGAAGAAACACATGATGACAACGAAGAAGAAGATGAACCAGAGGTTGTCCGACAAGAAGGTGTTTGAGGCAGCGACCGTGTTTGACGAATTTTTCGTAGCCGAAGATAACTGTGATGAAGAACTTGCTCTACTATGTAAACTACGCCAGAAGCTCATCAAACTAGACTTTAAAAAGAGGCTTGCAGCTAAACAGTCCTTTATCACGAAAGTTGTGTAAAATGAATACTTGTATTAGTGCTGAATTTACGTACTGTGCTTTGACTAAATAATGTGTGGTGCTATATGTTTTTTGTTTGTGTAGTTCTTTATGTGTAATGACATTAATATTTTGTTTGTGTAGTGCTTTATGTATATTGACATAAATTATTCGTTTTTGTTGTGCTAATGTGTATTTAATGTTAATGTGATAAAAATTCCATTGTTCTAAGGGTATTGATTTTCTGTGCTATGATAATAAAGTATATGTAAATATATTTATTTTCGTCTTCTTTATTAGGTAACTAAAGGTCAATCGGGTCATCGATCCTGTTCTCAGTCATGTAAGCCTGGTATCAATATCCATCATTTCCTTTTCAATACTTGGGCATTTGAAAAAATAATAATAAAACTTAATGCCGAAAAATGAGAGGAAATGTTAGATATAGAGAGCAAGCTCACGGGGGTCTGTCATTTTATGCATCGATCACTTTCAGCTGCCATTTCAAAATAAATTCACAAAATCAAATTCTATTTATGAATATGGGATATTCAAATAATGAATAAACAACACAATAAGTGAAACATTATTTACATACATTAAAATATTACATTTACAAGTCCAAATGAAAGCATGTCTCAACAGAAACACTACCACGGAAACTGTTAGCATATAACAAATATTGCGCACTTCCGGTACGGACCCCAAAAAATTCCGAACTTCGATTCCTCGAACTGTCGATAACTCGAACTGTTTTCGGAGGTCCCTTCGAGTTCGAGCCATCGAAGTTTGACTGTAGCTAAAACCATATAAAACCGAGATATTCACATGTCTAAATGTGTGTCTTTTTAAATGATTTTGATTTAACTTTTTAGTCCTTTTTTATTTTCCTTACATGTAATTATTTTTCTCACTTTTGAGACAGGACAGTTCCTATTTTTAGCGGTGTGAGATTTTCTTGTCTTGTACCCCCTGGTACAATACAGAAATTACCAAGCAACGTATTCTGACGTCATTGACGTCGCTTAGGAACGTCGGATGTCTAGTACGACTTGGTTGTAAATAAATCGTAGTTTGTGATTACAAAAGTGAGAAAATAAATCAAACACCGTTGAAAATGCAAGATTTAGAAATCTCAGACACCCTCGGGTAAGATTTCAATGGTTCTCTGACTCGGCAAGCCTCGTCAGAGAAATATTGAAATCTTACCCTTGGGTGTCTGAGATTTCTTGATCTTGCCTTTTCACCGGTGTTAGATTCATATAATCTTCAATGATGAGACCTAGCTGATAAGTCTTTCTGCAGAACTAAAGTTCTGGTTGGACCATGAAATGCCTTGAACGAAAAAAAAATCAATTTGTGTAGTAAGGGACCGACCATTTAACCTGAAGGGGGGGGGGGGGT
>MJUU01038579.1:2453-29399 GCA_002080025.1 Modiolus philippinarum | reverse complement strand
TTCATACGTTGCATGTGTTTAATTATCATTGTGTAGTTTACACATAAAAAATAAAAATAAGAGAGAAAAATTGCAAAATGTTAATTTCTCTAGTGATATCTTTGTTAAAATATTTTATCAAATTATCTCCCTTGAATAATTTCTGTGTTCTATAAATCCAGCAACAGATTTAAAGCACATGTGTTTTAACTCACGTTTTTGTAATGAAAATGTTATTAAAATGATTAGGAATATAAATTTTAAATACATTTGAACTTTCTATTTATTTTAAATAACTATTTTGTTAAATTTCTAAATGAATGAAACCTAAATGAACAATTATTAGACAAAAATGGCGGAATAATACCACTGAGACACCTTAAATGTAAGTCAATTGTGCAGAAATTTTAGGTCAAAGTGACCTAATTTTGCCTCGATGCTGACCTACCATCTGAGATGCATGCACATGCAAGGTTAGTATATATATTCTACCATGTACAGTTGCTGAGATATGAATTTGAACATAAACTTAAATGTAACTCAATCATGCAGAAAATCTAAGTCAAAATGACTTAATTTTTTCTGGATGCTGACCTACCATCAGAGATGCATGCACATACTACCATGAACAGTTACTGTCAAGATATGAACTTGAATGTAAGTCAATGATGTGGGAAATATAGGTCAAAGTGACTTAATTTTGATGATTCCAAATATTGGTATTAATTTCACAGGTGCCAAACAATGCCATAGGATTTAAGAAAAAGGCAGAACTAATTTTTCTGTCACAAGTTTAAGGTAGTAGACCTTGGTTAAAGGAGATAACTCTATAAATCAGCAAGGTGTTTGAAATAGTCAGCTTCATCAATGCTTTTTAAGCATCTATGTGAAAAAGAATAAAAATCATCTATGTTACTAAGAAGCTAAGAATATATCTAAGAAAGTGATCTAAACAAACATACACATGATTTCTAAATGTTATGTCCCTTAACCTAGGTCTACCTCCTTAGTTTGACATCATGAGAGTTATTTTTTATTTATATTTGATCAGCATGGTTGTTAGATAATATGAAAATTAAAATATGTTGTATGATGGCCACATGTTAACTATTGAACAAAATAAAATGGTATAGTTGGCCACGATTAAAAGTAAAAAACACAAAATGTACAAATTAAAAACCACATAAAAATGACAAAAATGGAAAGAGAGGAAGGGAAAACTGCCAAACGTTTCGGCAGACTAGGCTCCTTTAGATAGCCAACAGATTAGAGGCCAGCACCCCTTGACCCATCTCTCAAAATTACGTATTGTCATATTCTCTCCTTTCAAGATTGTGGTCATGGAGTTAGTAGTCTACCTGTATTGGGTTTTATTCGTATGTTTACTTAACTATAGGGAAACGGGACAGATAAAGGGAGGTTTGGGTATCCATAAACCGGTTTAACCCCACCGCTGGCTTTTGATAGTGCCGGTACCAAGTCCAGCTGTTACAAGTTCCTTTCTTTGTTTACGTTTGTCTTTTTTGTCTTTTTTCTGTGTAGTTCCCTAGCAGATTGTGGCATGTAATTATAATTTTTAGCCATTTTAGGTGTTTCCTGTTGTCCCTTTTATTTCATATAAGAATTGGCCCTGTTGGGATTTGATGAAATATTCCACACTTGTAGTATAACTGAAGATCTGGTTGCTGTTGGAAAATTGAAAGGGGACATAATTCAATATACTGTAAAAGAGCAAATATCTACAGGGAATTAAACTTCAGAGTTGGAAGAAACAGCCTGCCCGTCTGCCCGAGGCAGGCTAATTTTGGGCAGGGCAGGCTAATATTTTCAAAAATTTACATAGACATATAGCAAATGTATTGAAATTTTGAATTCAGGGCAGGTTAGAATTTGAAGTGAGTTTCCAACCCTGTAAACTTTGTTAATTTTATGGGCAATATCTATCAACGAAAATATATACCCAAAATTTATTTCCAGGAATATTAATTACCAGTTATTTGATATGTCTTCTGGGAAAATTTGTCCTCATGCGATAGTATTTAACATTAAGTCTATGGAATTTTATCCTCATGAAACTAAATGATAATACATTATATATACTCTCAGGAAAAATTGGGATGGGAACCTTAATGGCTCATTGGATTCTAATGAAATATTGTAGTATATTATACTTCACATGAATTTCCTTAATTTTGATTGGTTGACCATAAGGATGGTATTTTAGTTGATCGTAATATCCTTCTGTCGATTCAGTATAAAATAGCACATGCTGTCCTTAATTTCGAAAGGTATACTAGATTACCACACTCAGAAAAGAATATCACCCTCAACTACCATCTCCAGTGATATACTTTCTTCCTGTGTAAATCTAGTATACTGTAAACCAACTTATTTTCGCGAGCGATTTATTTTGGCGACTTTCACGGGAGTGAAAATATCGCGAAAATAAATCGTCGCAAATAGTTCATAACTGTATATAAAAGCATTAACACAAATGGAAAATCGCGAAAATTAATCTTCGCAATCTTCACCAGAAGAGACAAAACGCTAAATAAAGTAGCCGCGAAAATAAATTGGTTTACAGTACTATCCTTAATTGCAGGCAGTATGTGTATAATAATCAACCAAGAAGATTATAAATGAATAATTCATTTTCTCTCTTTACTTTGTTGGTCTATAAGAAGAGGAATTATCGTATCAGACTGTAGCTATGTTTATGTATACCTTCATTAGACATCAGTAGTTCACCAATCACTGCCCAGACATGTTCCGTTACTTTGGGAGTTTTATTTATAGTATGGTCTCGGACAAATTCTGCAACCTGAACTTTGTATTCCCAAATTTCAATAATCTGAAAATATTACAAATACAATCATTAATTCAAGTTAAACAAATTTAATGAGGCCTGATGATGATGTTCAACATATTTCTGTTCAAAGTTTGAACCTTGCCAACTTTGAGCTACTTATTCAAAATGTCCTTGAATGCTGCTTCTTCAAAGTTGGACTTTTTGTCATCAAGTTATTTTATTTTCATTTTTATTTTTCATTTGTAAAAACTTGTTTTAGGCCACACAAAATTAATTTCTTGTTCTACCGATTTTTGGCCTTCAAAAATAAGTGCGAGCAAGCGATTTGATAATTTTAATTTTAAAATTTTGATTTTCGATATTTCAAAGAGCGATAACTTTTTTTTTTAAAATTAATAATAGACTGAACTTTTTTGGTGTTTTGGGGTTTTTATAATGTAGTTGCTCCTCGTATATGCCAACTGTTCAATAAATACATATTAATACATGGGTATTTCCATATTGGCCTGGTTATCATCCCGAGACACCCATATTGGCCCGAGACGAAGTCGAGGGATGATAATCAGGTCAATACGGAAATGCACATGTATTAAACTTTTTATTATAAACTTTTTATTACATACTTCCGATATTTAGAAATGCCAGGCCGATATGGACCGGAAGTCGTTTATTTGCCCAGGCCAATATGGACCGGAAGTCGTTTATTTTGTCTGAGATGCATGAGGAGCATAAAATAACCTATTATTTTCCTGGGGTGTGAAAATATGGACAGTTTACTTCCGGTCATATTGATCATGCAAAAACGCTTTTATTTCTACTAAGTATGTAATAATGCATCATATTTGTAAAACTGAAATATGTTTGTATTGAATTTGTACTTTTTTATATAATAATGCATCATATTTGTAAAACTGAAATATGCTTGTATTGAATTTGTACTTTTTTATATAATAATTTATTAACTGATGACTTAAAATACAGTGTGATTTGCCCATTTAATATAACCGGAAGTTTTTGGCACATAGAATTTATACAGGGCAAATGCCCTGTATAGAAATTTATACAGGGCCGATGCCCTGTATTAAAATTAATACAGGGAAAATGCCCTGTATAAATGAATCGGCCTGATTGGTTTCATTACACAGTTTTCTGTGTCTTTCTTGCATATGTTAACTTTTTTCTTCTTTTTGTCTATTGATTTTAATTACTGAGAGTGATAATAAAAAAAAATAAACACAGCACAACCCAGAAAGATTTCCTTTGATAAAGTTCCAAATATTAACACGGTGCTATACAGTTATATAGTACTTGTCAGCAGAAAAATAGTACATTGTACTCATCAGCCACATCCTGTATCAGCTTGTACGACTGATACCACACCAAATAAGGGGATTTATAAACAACATGATGATGATAGTGCAATATTTTTTCCTACTACAAGTTGAAAATTCAATAGAACTCTTTTTTATATTGCCTTGACTAATATCGAAATTTGCATCCTGTAATTAAGATTGGTAAAGATAATGCCTGAAATTATAAGTCATCAGTTAATAAAGGTGTCATAAAATAGGTATTTTCATATTAATCCTGTATAATGTCCTCGTACAGTCGTATTGGGTTTCGATCACCTGTATTGGCCCTCGGCTTCGCCTCGGGCCGATACAGGTGACCTCAACCCAATACGACTGTACTTGGCATTATACAGGATTAATATGAAAATACCCATTTGATAACATTATAGCATCATATTTGTAAAACTGAAATATGCTTGTATTAAATTTGTACTTTTTTATATAATAATGCATCATATTTGTAAAACTGAAATATGCTTGTATTGAATTTGTACTTTTTTATATAATAATGCATCATATTTGTAAAACTGAAATTTGCTTGTATTAAATTTGTACTTTTTTATATAAAGAATAATAAAGGGATATGGGGAAAATGTGCATGAGTCCCAATAAATATGTGGTACCAAAATTACTGTATTTACTTTCTGCAGATGGGAATGTTCACTAACCCATGTAGTGACACATGTTCAGTTTTTGTTTGTTCACTATATACATGTAGTGGAACATGAATAATAAAGGGATATGGAGTAAATGTACACAAGACAAAGTCCCAATAAATACGTGGTATCGAATTACTGTACTTTCTGCAGATGGCCATTTCGACAACTTAGGTCTCTTCAGTGCAGATCAAATCAAAACATTGGAAATCCAGAATTGAAAGATGTATAAAAGCTGATAGAGAAGAAATATCCAAAAAGGACGATTGATGGTTTTCCTTTTAATAGACGGATTTTACTAATGTTGTCAGTTGTGAAATTGACGTGTATGTTGTTGATAACGGTTGTGATGCTTTTGTTTTCCATTGATTTTTTGAATAAGTCTAGGAAATGGCTGTGTTATGAAACAAACGTGTGCCGTTCTGCCTGGTGATACTAAAAACGAATATTGGCATTTCGTCTTCTTTTTTTTCGTTTGAAGAAATCGTTATCAATTTTGTTACACTAAAACTCGGACGAGATCGTGTTGATCAAAAGGTTTTTGCGATCGTAATAAAGAAAATATAAAGAAAAAAACTGATGTGGGAAATTGACATGATATCATTTCCAGAAGCGGAACGGGGGATATTAAAAAAATTAAATTAAAAAATCGATTTTAAAAATATAAGTGCGGGTGGGTCCGTCGAACAAGAAATTAATTTGGTGTGGCCTTATGGAGAGATTTAAATTTCTACTTGGAATCAAACAATGTAAAAGATGTTTTTCTTATATGGGCCCAAGCCAGCAAATTCCAGTAAGAATTCCCACAAGGGGTGGAATGCCACTTATTTCTATACCCCCACCAAGAGAAAAAAAATTTAAATACATAATTAAACTATTATGATACAATAGAAATTCACCCATCACCAACAGAAAAATAATTCACTGATGTTCCACCCACCAATGGGAATTTTAAATGGAATAGCCCTAAAAATTAAAACCAGCTATATGTAAGCATTTAAAAACGAGAAAAACAACTTTACAATTTTGTTTTTATACTGAAATAGATAGATAATAGACCTTATTCACAAAACATTCGTTACAATTTGCATCCACAGTTGCTAGTAAAAACATTAAAACAAGCAACAAAATTACATGTGGTGTACTTGTACATGAGATAATATATCATGTGGACACTTTGTTCCCTTACCATAATTATCTAAATTCATGTAAATTCTAAAACCTAAGGATTAACTCCCTCCATCGTAGTTTTGTCCTAAGCTATATTTGATATAACTGATTATTTGGATTTTGTTTGGTTTTATGCATTTCAAACATTTTTGAAATTATGGATTTCCTTTGTTTGGGTTCTAGTGCTGCTGATGAGGAATTAATTTCTGAAATGGCCATACAGCTCAATAAAATTAATGCAGTTGAAGTTAACAAATGTGTTATGGTCTCATGTTCATTTACTCCATATCCTTTTGTAAAATATGTATTAACTAAAGTTTATATTGTTCTTGATTGTAGCTGATTTTAAACTTGAAAGCTGTGGCTGATAGCTGTTAAAACCATCCGAGAGATGTCAGGTGAGAGACAGGCCTATTAATGTATTTGAAGAGCTACATGCTTACGATCAAATATAGTGCATAAATTTCTTTCAAAATCTTTTTTTTTTAAAGTCAAATATTGACATTGTTGCTAAATTGAAATTGATATTAACATACAGTACATAAATATTCACAGTATTACATCCCTGTCTCTTGGAATAAATCCAGTAATACTGTCGCATAGAACTTTGTCAAAGATGAAAATAACATTTGTTTACCTTTGTCATGTATATTGCCTATTTATATCAATGGATTCAAAATGCATACAAAATCACACCTTCCGATTATTTCACGTATTAGGGAATAACTTAGGGCTGCTCCAGAAAAGTTGGTCTAGGACCCTTGGAAGGCACTTTATATAAATTTCTTTGGGTGGCTGTGTTTTTATCATATTTTTGTATTGCACATATGAGGAGGAATTCTATGGATGGTGGGGGTAAAAAAAAGTGCCTTCAAAGGCTCCAATGTCAATTTTTCAGAATAGCCCTTAATATATAAATTGTACATTCTGTTCTTATTTATTGAATCAGTTCTCAAATCAGAGGATGAATATGTTTTCCTCGATTGGCTATGTAGCACATGAATGGAACTGGACATCCCATTTTGATCATATTCACGTAATTACGTAATTGCCTGTGATTTGATAAATTGTACTTTCTGTTCCCCAAGATCAAATCAGTTCTCTATGGCCAATAAAGCTTATTAATTTGTTATTTTCTATGCAGCATTTCTTTAGATGACTACGAAGTTTTGCCACGAGTAGATTTTCAGGGCTTTTGAGTTTCAGCTCCATTGGTGCTTTGATTGTATTGTGACATCATGGGGTATACTTTGACAACTTTTGTATTGTGACTTTAAATTGGACAAGAACTTGCAAAAGGACACAGATCTGAGTCTCATATAATTCATATCTGTGCACAAATTATATGATAAATATTAAATGTTCATACCTGTTCACATAAATCTGTAATCAATATGATATCTTCGTCTGCTATTTCTCCCCCCATCGACATATTTGCCTGAGATTTAACCTGTTTGGCCGTCCCTTCTGGTAAAATGTCTGAAAAATCGGTTGTTTCTACATTTTTTCTGTTTCCTATAAAACAATAAATTCACTGTATTTGTTTAAGATATACTAGTACAGACAGACACTTACCGTGATAAATTTCAGTGATAAACCTATTACTGTGAAAGTACTATTGTTTGTGGGTTTCCAATATTTGTGTGTTTCATGGTTAACTAAAACCACAAAATAAGTTTCCAAAGAAATGAACTTTTCCCTGGAGTTTAAGGGGGTTTGCTACTCTATATGAAAATAAATAGGATTTCGAATAAACATTATTTTTAGTTAGAAAAATAAAAAAGAAGTAATTTAAGTGAAAAAAATTGATAGGTTGATGATCTCGTTTTTGAGATTTAAGTGATTGAAAATTTGGCGGGAAACTGAACTCCTCTGATTTTTCATAGGATTAACATTAGCAAGGTTCGACTTTGAATGAATGTGACAGAATAAATAGAATTCAATGATTTTTTTACAGAATGCTCACAAAGATGCATAAAATGAAATAATGGAAAAAAATAAGGTGGTCAATGGGCAAAAAAATATAATGCTTGTAAATGGATAAAACCTGAGGATTCCGAAAATCTGACAGAAATCCCAAAATGTGAGGAGCAAACCTCCTTAAACATGTTAAATGTTTTAAGTATGCGCAACATTATGATATTTATGAAAACCACAATAATTGATGTCCAGATATAAAATTACTTCCACAATAATCTAAATGTGCAAATGAATATAAATTGCACAGAGTAATCTGTATCTTTTCTTTTTAGACCCTTGCAAAAGGAGCTAGTTAACACCAAAAATTTGGGCTTTTTCTTTCTTGTATAGATTCTTGTAGCTTTTAATTTCATTTCATATTTTTATTTCGTTCTTCTCCATGTGCAAAAGCTACACAAATATTCTTTCTCTGTCCAATTTATATGACATTCAGTTGTCTCGCAACATATATTTTTATTTTATTTAAGAATTGAAAGCAAAATTTTTTAGTTTAATTGGAGTGTAAAAGGGTGGTCCCTAGCACATTTTGAATAAAGCACGCTAGTGCTTCATGTGAAAAATGTGCATGGTCCACCCTTTTTTCAAGACAATAAAACTACAAAATATTGCATTCAATACTTATAATTACATTCCTTAATTGAAATGCAAGTCTTCACGCTAGATAACGTAATGAAATTTGTGGATGATGCACTGCATTTCGTAGTTTGGATTAATTACTCTGCCTTCTTTGTTAACTTTTGTCATTGTCAAGCTGTAGTTTTACTGTCTGATAAAACACACTTACAGAAATGATCGGAAGTAATCGTAACCAGCCAAATACGGGGATTTCCATACAAAGTGGAATGAATGTAATTATAAATCTATGAACACCTTTACTGGTAGACTGCATCACTAGAAAGCTTGTAATAAAAACAGGAAGTGGTGATCCAATATGGCCGAAAAAAGGAGATGCAGTATAGGACCCCATACTGATGCACCGTATCAAACATCAAGTGGCTGTTATGTGTAGTTGCTGAGAAAAATGCTACGAAAATATGAATGACGGACGGACGGAGGTAAAACTGTATACCCCCCTCTTTCGGAGTAAATAGAGAAAAAATATACATATTTCACGAAGCTGAGTGATACCTATTTCACAGTGATTTATTATAGTGGTAGTGTAGGAGATTAATAGGATTTTGAGTGAGATCTCTAATAATCAATTGTATGTTTCATCTTTTCTCAAGTTGAAAGAGCATAAACAACTATAAGAACTCTAGATAGCAAGGACAGCAGGACTTGCCAGAACTCAGGATAGCTGCACAAACTATTGTCTGAATATCCTAGCACTTGCCTGAGACTAAATAGTCAATGTGTAATCAGATAATCACCTAAACGTTTGACTACTCTAGCATATGTCAGATCATTCAGGTTGTCTTTACTAATGAGGTATTTTAACTCAGGATAGTGTCTGCCGTACCATTCTTTACATTTCACAATACAATCGTCCAAAGCTTTGTCAAGTTCTGAAAATATTTCTAAAAAAAAAAAAATAATTTGAAATTGAACAATATATATATTTATTCTCGTATTATTGTTATCATTTTAATAAATACTCAATCAGTGATCAAATTTGTTTGTGACCCGCTTGGTTTGTGTGGGTCATTATCTTTATCCAAACATACAAAAACATAATTATCTAAATATAATAAGATGACCAATTAAAGCACCTATAGGGATTTACGGGAAGTGTAAAACATGTGTCTGGCATGAAAAAAAATGTCAGGATGCACATTTTATTGCAATATGCCTCCGATGGGATGCAATTATATAATAAATGTATGAAAAGATCTGTTACCAAGTTATGTAGAATCATGGTCTGCTCAATTCCTATGAATGAATATAATTTAAATTCCTTGTCAAATAAGAAATGCTCTAAACAATCTGTATCTATTTCTAAATTAATTTTCGGATTTCCTCTGGATGTTATAATTTACCATACAGAAATTCATTTGTGCATGCATACTGTCGAAAATTGACACCCTGGAACCCTCATTTTATTACACATTACCAAAAAAAATCTATACAGCAAGTCCCTGGGACCCAATCTGAGAGAAGTTGAGGTAAATCCCTGATCTACAACTGTTACATTGTAAATGCAAAGGCAAAATCCAATTAATAATTCAATTTAATCATAATACCTAACAAACCTCATTAATACCGGTGCTGAACGATATTTGAGTAACTCGAACATCAGTTCATTTCGTTGTTTACATCATTTTATGTATATTTGTCTTATTTGTGTTTTTTATGTGTAGTTACATTTTTGTACCTGGCAGATTGTAGCATGTAATTGTAATTTTTAGCTTTTGTAGATTTTTGTTTCATCTACAATTATAATCAATGAGAGTTATCTCACATTGACTGCAATGATAAATTTGAATACTATCATCGTAACCATGGCAACATACCTGGTGTCTGAAAAATAATCAAGTCCTTCAACTGTGGAAACTGTGTGACACATTCTAATAAACATTTTCTTCCCAGCTCATACAAAATATTAGAATCCTGCTCATTCAAAAACCAGCCATAATACAGTGGTACAACCTCTTCAAATGCTTGTAGTTTTCCTCTTATGATATTGGCTGTCACTCCATGTTTGTTTAACTTGGCTAATTTTTCAGCGTCATTACTCCACGGTGTTTTTGGTTTCACAACGACAACTGTGTAATTGTTCGTCGCAGCTAAATTCAAATAATGTCCCATTTCCCAGCGCTTGACATTTGTGTTGTCAATGACAATGACAGGTACGCCATTTAGGCATGCTTTTGTGGCTTTTGTTTGACACTTATCATGAGCAACAGACAGTAGTGTATGGTCAAACTGGTATACACCCTTCTTCATAAAATATTGATCTGCGGAACAGATGCTAACATATTCATATACATCAGATATAAGGTTGACTATCGTTGATTTGCCTGACCCTGAGACGCCTCTCATGATAAACATAGTTTTACCCTTTTGTATATAACTAATTGTTTTCTTATCACATAAAAATGGAAAGGTTATAGTTTCATCACTTTTGTCAACAGCAAAGGTTTCCTTTACAAACTCCGGTACAATTCTTCCATCAATTTCGTCTACATCAGTAGGTTTCTGTAGGAACCATCTTACTGCTGACTGAGCTAAGAGAAAGAGCTGATGAACCAAAATTATCATCCTGTTGAATGTGGCCTATTTTTGGTGCAAATCTGAAAGAAGATAATTAATGTTTTAATTATGGATAATTGAAGGTGGCTGAAAAATCTGAAAAGAGGGGCACTTATTAAGACAAGTATAAACCAGAGGGATGTTCAAAAACATATCATAAAAATCTTATCTAAGTATACATTGCAAATATTGTTATAATGCTTTTTGCCACAGAAAAGATGAAAAAAAAATGGGTAAAAGACTCAAATGGCGAGTTGCGTTTTGGTGCTCCTAGCTATAAATAAGGTGTTTATTAATAGGTTCCTTAAAAGGTCTGTGTATAGAATATGTTGAAAGAATGACTAAGTTAAAAGGTCTGGAAAAATATGAAAAAAAACATGGAAAAAATTCCATAAAGTCAAGTGCAGATCTTCAAAATATATGGATACATTCTGTGAAGTTTCAAAGGTCCGGGTCGAAAACTGTAATAAGAGTTGATTTCACAAAATTGGTAGTAATTGTTGAGTATTTAATAAAAAATGACCAATGTCTATAAAAATTTATCAAGAAATTTTCAAAATAATTCAAAAAGCATAGGTGCATATCTACAATATATATAAAAACATTTTGTGAAGTTTCAAAAACGTAGATTGAAAACAGTACGAGGAGATGATTTCACAAACCCTTTGTTGAAAATGTTGATAAAAAACGACTAAGTTCCAAAGTCTGAAACAATAGGAAAAAAATTTCAAAATAACTCCAAAAAGGGAGGTGCACATCTACAATAATATATATAGAAACATTTCGTAAAGTTTCAAAAATGTAGGTTAAAAATTGTAGGAGGAGTTGATTTCACAAAATCAGTATATCATTTTCCCTGCCCGCCGCACGTCTGACATTCACCATACTATAACCTGGATTTGCACTCCGTGGTTCAAGAGAGGAATGAAAAATCGGGACATGTTATGATTTCAAAGCGTGCAAAATAACAGATTCTTATACCCCAATGACGGTGGAAAATCAATTTCAGGGCAATGCATTCATATGCAACAGGAATGTCAGGGATACATATAGTACTGTGATTCCTGTGTTATAATCACCCTGTTATAACTAAACATAGTTTGCTTCCAAGGCATTATTTTGAAGGGCCAAGTTAGAATTGCAGATATCTGACAAACCATGAGTGCTAATTTGGATACAGTGACCAAATGGAACGAGAAGATAAATATTCGGGCTACTAACAGATAACGGTAACTCAGCTATAGTATGATTTGATTGATCTGAAAATGAGTTGAAGCAAGAAGAGGGTCAAAATGGTGTCCTCCCTTCTGATTTTTCAGTCGACCATACATACAATATGACATAGAGAAATAGACAATATTCCACTTTCAAATTTTTTGGGTAATTGTCGACATCTTACCCCAAATCTACTGGAAACTGGTACCTGACGTCAGTTGAGCATAATCTAGGAATTCTCCTATTTACTTTCTTGACCTAGAATAATTTGGTTGGAAATGACCCGCCTGGGGTGAAATATTGATTTATGACATGTTTGGTTTTTTTCCAATCATAAACACCTTTCATATGGCTATAGAAGTATTTACTCCCTTTGCCCTCATCAATGGGATGCCATTTTCACCTCTTTGATCCGCCATTCTAATACCCGGAACGTTCAGGAATTAGGGTTGGCCATACAGCTCATTAAAATTACAGTTGAAGTTAACATATGTGTTATGGTCTCATGTTCATTTACTCCATATCCTTTCGTAAAATATTGGAAGAACGTTTATTAAAACGAAAATGGCTAAAAAATGAAATTCCTAACAATGCAAATTTAATGGAGCATTTCTTTAAATCAATAGGCAATGTTGTTTCATGAATATCGATATGTAGAGAATGGTATGGATTTTCATGAAACAAGAGACCTTTTCACGCTAAGTGCGGGGTAGTCCATGAGCACACTCATTAAAAACTTCCGGAGGAAAATTCTTTTGTTCTACCCCAAGCCCCACCTTCCGGATATTAACGTTACACATGCTCACTGACTGACCCGCAGTTATCGTGAAAAGGTCTAATGCCTGTTCAAGAAATTCCCTATTTTTTGTTGATCTGTCGCGATTTGAGCAAAATCGAGACATTATTCAGATGACAGATAACACAAGTCGCCTTTATGACTGTACCTAACGTTGTAGCTTCAAAATAAAATGTATACCTCATAAATCATTCACTAATCTTCGTTTTTTTTTTCCTCATTAAATGTTGTGCTGTTGTAGCAACAGTTGTACTTTCATTTTGTGGATCAAGACGCACACAATACAAGAAATTTATGTAAATTTTCTTTGTTCCCCAAGATAAATTTACAAAACTCATTTTATTGGAGAAAATTATTCTGGAATTTTTTGTTTTTAAGCAAACATATATAAAAAGGTTGGATTCACATGATTGTTTCTCATTTTCTTTTTTGAAACTTTTATCTTGAACATCACGTTTCAAGATGTCTGCGCCCATGTTGTGAAAATATGATTTCAATTGATGCAATGTCATTGATGCAATTCTGTGAAATACTGAAGCAATTTAAGAAATAATGAATGTTTCTATCGCACCATGAATGATAAATGGGCATTTTTAAAGACAGAAGATATTCAGAATTTTAGAAAATCTACAAATATTGTACCCATTCTCAATGATGTTCTTTCCTATGAAAACTTTTTTGATAATTTCCTTCTTCCCAATCGTCCATGCATTCTAGGTTCAGTTTTTACTGAAAACTGGAGAAGTAGGAAAGAATGGTGCACAGAAGATGGTTGTCCAAATTTTGATTTTCTGCAAGAAAGCTTTGGTAAAGCATAAATATTGTCCCAAAGAAAAAAAATCCCTAGTGGATATAATCTTTAATGAAATTTATTCTGTTAGGATAAAATGTCATGGATGTCCTACCTCTGGATACTATTTTCCCATGTAAATATATATGCTCCTTTGGATACTATTTATGTAACATTTCTATCTTCTAGACATCGTAAATATTGTATACCAATCCCATATATGCGCATGTGACTGTATTTGAGTAGGGATAAAATAAATTGTTACACCTAGTTCAGTTAAATACAGTTTAAATGGGAAGTTTTCTAAAATTCAATTCTGTTTTGTTTCCGAGATTGATCTCTAAGAAATTGCTTTCTATGGGATCATGCATGCATGCACAGTACATAGCTACACACCCATATGATAAATAGGTGACGGCCCCATAGTCCGAAGGTCCAATAATCCGAAGGTTCGATAGTCCGAAGGTCCGATAGTCCGATTGTCCGAAGGTCCGATAGTCCAAAGGTCCGATGGTCCGAAAATGTCACAAAAAATCGCTCAACCTGTGGAAATGTTGAAGAAGACCTATTATAGAGATAAGTTGAAGTCTGATTGTGATTTTGACGGAAAGTAATGTAATGTAAAATTGATAAATATTGATTGTTATCTAACATACGGCAGAAATACTACTAAGCGGAATAGTATGATACAGAAAGTTGTATCACCACACTGTGGTGATAAAAGAATAGCGCGACTTCGCCACTGTATCCATGTCAACAAAATGAAAACATCATGTCAAGCATCAAGTAGTTCCTTGGTTAAAACTGAAAATAAAGTATATATAACGTCAAAGTAATAAAAACTATTTTTGAGCATTTATTTTTTGTAGAATGTTAGATAAACATATTATAAACAGAGATGTGATGGTACTACATTCTTGTATCAGGTCTCGTCGGTTGAATGATTCGCATCACTACTCGCCGCTTACGCGACTCGTAGTGATACAGCTCATTCAACCGGCTCTACCTGATACAAGATATTGTACCATCACACTATATATATAATGTATATTTATTTATTCAAGAGCCCCACCCTTTTCCAAGTTAAAAAATTAGAATGCAAAGCGACAAATCTGTAAAAAATTATCAGATTTAAGCATTGTTTTTGCAGTCAAGTGGTATATGCGATGTCTGTTCGTCCTTCTCTGTAAAATGCCCTAAAAGTTTTCCTTAAAACATCGTCTTTCGCTAAAACCGCTGGATCAGTAAAAGATCAAATTGGTCACAATGGTCCTCTGATGGTCCCTTTAAAATTTGTTCCTCAGATATCAACACAACATCCATATTTAAGGTTGGCGCAAATGGTAGTGGCCATATTTGTCGGTACAAAATGAATTTTCGTAAAAGACCTTCCACACACGATTCCTTAAAAGTTTCAGTGCAAAATGTATTCTTCAGGAGGGTCAAATGTTAAATTATGCTCCGGGCTGACAATCTTCATTTTAATGGAGTAGAACGGAATAAGCAATCTTTGTAAAATTATTATTTTCGACTTTGAAAATTTCTAAAACTCAACTTTATTCAATTTGAAATTTCGATTTTTCAAATTTTTTTTTCAAACTTAATATTTTAACTTTCATCTCAAAATTCTTACTTTTCTAAGCATTAAATTTTGACTTTTTCAAACTCGAAGTTTCTACATTTTCAAACTCGTATACTTCATTGTCAAAAATTTTGACTTTTAAAAAGTCGAAATATCGACTTTTGAATAAATCAAAATTTTGACATTATAAACTCAAAATTTGGACTTTTCAAAATTTGAGTTTGAAAAAGCAGAAATTTCAAGTTTTAAAAGTAAAAAAAGTCAAAACTCTTTTTGAGTCTGAAAATGTCAAAATTTTTACTTTTATTTTGAGTTTAAAAAAAATTTGAAAATACATGTATAAGTTTAAGAAGTCGAAATTCTAAGGTTGAAAATATATGTTTTCTTTTAGCTCACCTGCCCTAAAAGGCCATGTGAGCTTTTGCCATTACATTTCGTCCGTCAAACAGCGTCCGTCGCCCGTCTGTCAGCAATTTCAGAAATCTTCTCTTCTAAAACCGCTGGACCAAACTTGAGTTGAATCATCACCAGGGTATGGCTTCTCAAAATTGTGTTCGATTAGTCGGCCGGTCAAACAACATGGCCGCCACTGCTAAAATAAAACATAGAGGTAAATTGCAGTTTTTGGCCAATAACTGGAAATCCGCTACAGATATCAAAAACTTGACGGAGTAAAACTGATCAGCATGATGAGATCTGTTATCAACCTACCTTTGAATTTGGAAGAAAATCTGAAACCCTTGTAGGAGTTATTGCCCTTTTTTCAGATTTTTTATTTAATTTTCCGTATTAGCGTCTTTTATTTCCAAACTATAGAAGATGAAGGTTAAGTGTTAATTGATAAAATGTTTGCCATGCTGTGGCGACTTCAAAACTGGTGTAAAAAATTGTTTGTTGACCGCCATTTTTAAAATGGCCACCAAAAATAGGCGGGCAAATTCAACTTTATCCGATTTCAATAAAATTTGGTTTCCAAACAGATATTTATGTTTCGACTTCAAAATCCATTTTCCATGGCCGCCAAAAAGGTTGGAAATGCAACATTGTCGAATTTCAATGAAATTTGGTTTCCAAATAGATATTGATGTAGTAATTAAAAATATGGTGTTAAAAATTGTCGTTGACCGCCATTTACACAATGATGTCTCGACTTGAAAACTGGTGTCGAAAGTGGCCCTTTTGCAAGAACGTTTTTTGTCAAAAAAGCCCAACAAAGAAATACAGTTAAACATCAGACTTTAAATACAGTTCAAGATATTGGTGGTGTTCGAGCTACAAAAGTTGGAGAAAATGAAGTTCAACTGTAATACTTACAATGTTAGCTTGATTGTGGCAAATGAAAGCCAGGTGAGCGATACAGGATCCTGGGAGCCTCTGGTTTATTATCCCCTCGCCCAACAAAGTTGGGGAGGGGATATAGCATCTCGCCTGTCCGTCCATCCGTCCGTCCGTCCGTCCGTTCATCCCACCTCAGGTTAAAGTTTGCGTTAAGGTTCATATCTGAGGAACTACATGTGGCACATCAATCATCTTTGGTCAGTAGATGCGTCTTGGAGAGTGATGCTGCTTCAGATGATAATTGGGTCACTCTGACCTACATTTCATGCTTCAATGACTCAGGTCAAAGTTTGTGTTAAGGTGTATATCTGAGAATCTACATATGGAACATCAATCATCTTTGGTCAGTAGATGCGTCTTGGAGAATGATGCTGCTTCGGATGATAATTGGGTCACTCTGACCTACATTTCATGCTTCAATGACTCCAGTTAAAGTTTGCGTTAAGGTTCATATCTGAGAATCTACATGTGGCACATCAATTATCTTTGGTCAGTAGATGTGTCTTGGAGAGTGATGCTGCTTCGACTGATAATTGGGTCGCTCTGACCTTCATTTCATGCTTCAATGACTCATGTTAAAGTTTGCGTTAAGTTTCATATCTGAGAATCTACATGTGGCACATCAATCATCTAAGGTCAGTGGATGCGTCTTGGAGAGTGATGCTGATTTAGAAGATAATTGGGTTACTCTGACCTACATTTTATGCTTCAGTGACTCTGGTTAAAGTTTGTGTTAAGGTTCATATCTGAGAAACTACATGTGGCACATCAATCATCTTTGGTCAGTAGATGCGTCTTGGAGAGTCATGCTGCTTTGAATGATGATTGGGTCACACTGACCTACATTTTATGCTTCAATGACTCAGTTTAAAAATTGTGTTAAGGTTCATATCTGAGAATCTACATGTGGCACATCAACCATCTTTGGTTAGTTGATGTATTTTGGAGAGGGATGTTGCTTCAGATGATAATTGGGTTACTCTGACCTACATTTTATGCTTCAATGACTTGGGTTAAAGTTTGCATTAATGTTCATGTATGAGATACCCTGTGTTACATCAATCATCTGTGGTCTGTGGATGAGTCTTTGAGAGTCTTGCAGCTTCAGATGATAATTGGGTCACTTTGACCTACATTTTACACTTGACTGACTTTGGTTAAAAGTTTCCATTAATGTTTATATCTGAGATACTACACATTACACATAATGATCTTACCGTTCAGTGGATGTACCTTGGACATTCATCTTTACATCTTTAGATTATATAAAGGTTATTATTTCTTAACAGCGGGCGAGGGGATTAGCTGTCGTTTGCGACTGTTCCCACTTCTAGTTTTGTTTTTGTTTTTTGTTTTTATTATTTTTTTGTGGGTATTTTTATCACACAATAACAGTATGTAGTGAATCAAATTAATGTTATCTGGGAATAAGGTGAAAAACTAAATTTTGTCCTTGTGTAATGGGTGCATTAATGCTTCATTGCCCCTCGCCAAGTAAGCACACAAAACTACATTAAACTGCGTTCCCTGCCCCCTATTTTAGTAAACTTGCCTGCTATCTTTCTGTTGCCATCAGAATTTCGCGCTTTTCATGTAGCCCTCTTACAGCATATGTTGGAATGTCTTTTAGAAAAAATGTCTACATTTTTTCCAAGGGTTAATTTCGGACTATCGGACCTTCGGATTATCGGACCTTCGGACAATCGGATCTTCGGACTATTGGACCTTCGGACAATCGGACCCTTGGACTATCGGACTTTTGGACTATTGGACCTTCGGACTATCGGCCCTTCGGACTATCGGTGTGTAACCGATAAATACACAAACACCACAAATACAACACTCAAAATTAAAGCCCTAATAGTGTGAACTTTCAAAAAACAGAGTGAAATCAGATGCTCTGGAAGGGTAAGCATATCCTGCTCTGTATACACACCCATCACACTGTCAGCATAGTCAGTAGGTAAATCCAGAATCAGCAATGTCAAATCTAGAAAGATGTGAATCCAGCTAAAAAATGTCCGCAAGATATGTTACATTAAGTTTCGGATTGTCATACTGATATTTTTCTAATCTAACTCACTTTGGGAGCATAAAAATGTATCACATTATTCAGAATTCCTCGACACTGGTTAAGGTTTACACAACTGTCAACATAGTTTAAAAAACATTTAGAATCTGTCTTTGAGACAAAGGATTTGACAGGATGTTGAAATACTCAGTTGTAGGATTAGACAGGTTTCAATGTATAATCTTATGTTCGCCCGACTCACTCAGTCCTATTGGTATCATACATTCACTTTACAAAAAATTGACAGCACCGCATGAACCACCAAACTATATTATGGGAAAAACAAGCTGATATTGTAGTCAAATTGTGTCAGGTCATTTCAGTTAAAACTGCCTCTATACCATATCTACATAGTGAGGGACATTCAAGTTTTACATTGGCCTTGATTTTGAATACATTGTACATAGGGGTAATAACAAAATTACTGAACAGATTCATCAAGAACTTAAGTCCAAGATGTAAAAAATAAAGCAGGTGGAAAACCACAGAAAAAAATTATCTAAAAAAAAAAGCAGTCCTGACTTAGTACAGTACAGACCCAGTCATTTCAAAGAAATTGTTGGTCAAGCTGGTTTTATGGTGCCCAAAACGTCCCCATCCATTGTGGTAGAGTCTGAAAGTAACTAATCAGCAATTACCACCGACAGTTCAAGACATTAAGAATCTAACACCAGGGGAGGTGCGATACAGGAGAATCTCAGACACCCAAGGGTAAGATTTCCAGTCCCGGACGAAGCTTGCTGAGTCCGAGATGAATGAAATCTTACCCGAGGGTGTCTGAGATTCTCTTGTCTTGCACTTCCACTGGTTTTTTATTTTATTTCTCACTGTATTCAGCCTTAAATGTACTAAAATCCACACAAAAATGTCGCCCCTTTTTCGTCTGTTTACACAAGGAGTTATGTCCCTTTTTGTAACGTCATAAAATCAGGATGTATACCCTCGCGCGCCATATTTTAAAGACGATTTTTCTCGTATTTTCCTTTAAAATTTTACTTAAAAGGATATAACAATTCAATAATACATAGATTTAATCCACTTATGATCACTAATGTGGACATGTGTAGACTACAGCCCCTAAATGTGCAAACACAATATTTGCCGGTAAACTGCACGTGATTTTTTTGTCTTACACTAGTGTAAGACAAGGAAATCTCACATCACTAAAAATAGGAACTGCTGTGTCTCAAAAGTGAGAAAATAAAATGTTTATCGCACTACTTAAGTAAAAATGAGGCTGTGAAAGATCTGTTTGGTGGCTGATCATTGCAGTAGAGTAAAAAAAACTGTTATGTTTAAAAATCTTCCAAATTTGGCATAATTTGATTTCTTTCTCAGTGCAATTAATATAGGAAAAGTTTTATGAAGGTGAGATAGAGAAGTTTATTATTTTTCTTCAAAAAGACATGCCAGTTCCGTTTTCAGGAGCACAAGACGAAAAAATTACCAAGCAAATTATTCTGTCGTCATTGAAGTCTTCTAGGAACGTTGGATGTCAATTGTACCGTCTGGTGGTCAACAAATCAAATTTTGTACTTATAAGGCCATAAAAAAATAATTCCTAGATTCTCATCTGTTTTGTCTCAAAATTTGGGGCGGGCGGGGGAATTTTATATATTTTTTTACCAAATTTTGTGAAAAAAAGCTGCCATTTAAAAAAAATTTGTCAAATATGGCCAAAAATCAAAATAATTTTTTTTGAGGCGGGTGAAAAAAATCAGGGCAGGCGGGAATGAGAATCTAGGATATTTTTATTAAGGTCTAAATGTGAAAAAAATAATCAAACACCACTGAAAATGCATGATTCATTATTCTCAGACACCCAAGGGTAAGATATGGTTCTCTGACTCGGCAAGTCTCTTAGAGAAATAATGAAATCTTATCCTTGGGTGTCTGAGATTTTTCGATCTTGTGCTTTCTTTGGTGTTAGTTTTGATAATCAATTAGCCATACACACTAATTTTTGTATTTTTTTTCAGGATCAGCCACAGTACCTGTAGCAGACTGTAATAAGATAGAATATGGAACACATCCAAAACAGAAGATGACTTTACAGGAATACTGTGAATACTGGAAAGAATTTAAAAAAGAAAACTATACAGGAAATTTTGGATGTTTATACCTAAAAGACTTTCATTTTAACAGGTTAACATGCAGTATCTGTTGTGAATTGGTTTTTGGTTTATAATACAATCAGTAATTTATATGAAGGTTTTTACATGTACATTAATAGTCAATTAACAATATCAAAGCTTTTGATTGGCAGATTAATGGCCAATGAATAATATCAAGTCTTTGATTGGTAGATTGATGTTATGTAAATAACAAGGTTGTGATTGGTAGATTGATGGTCAGTAAGCAGTATTACGGCTTTTCATTCGTAGATAAATAATCATTAAACAATATCAAGACTTTTAATTGATAAATAATTCAGGGCAGGAATATGGTTGTTGTCACTTAACCTCATATTAAATATTAAATTATTTGAATGTTGTGTACAACCCATCCTGCTTTCTTGCAGTGAGATTTGGTCTCTGGACTTTTTACAAGAGAAAACAGAGATAGAAACATAAACTCTTATCCATTGATATTGTCAAAGTACAAATAAAATTTTGCAAAGGCAATTTTTCGCTGAACTTCGTATGCTCCAAATATCAATTTATGCTTTCAAATCTGCCACCGAGTTTTGGCTTCACACCATAAAGTCCGAAGATTCACTGCTTTCTCTGGCTTATAAGACCACCCTGGACTTGAAAAACAGCTATGCTACTAAAATAAAAGAACTTTTACATAATTTAAATTTTGATCATGTTTTGAAAAATCACACAACTTTTTCGAAAAGAAAACCTCTATTTTCAGTTGTAAATAAACTAAAAGTTATATTCCTAATTAAAAAGAATTACAGTACTGAGTTGTACCTCTTTCTCAACTTGGAAAGAAATATAATAAAGAATTTACTGTGCTTATCCAAAATGCTTTTACCTCTTTCAATTGGTATTGTGCTACCAATCTACCAAATTGGTAACACAATTGAAGAGAAAGAAGTAAAAATTGTTGAACCAATCTTACAGTTTTACAACTCAATTGTTGCTATCAAACTGTAAAATTGGCTGAACAATTTGGAAAATTGATACTCATCTCTGGATATCTTCTGACACTTTATTGTTGATTTTTACAAGAAAACTCTTTATGTATAGCATAAGACTTTTCTTACAATGGGGAATTTCTTATTTTTAATTTTGATGATAATTTTTTGGACAAAAAATGTGAAACGCCAAATTTTTCTATGGGAGATAATTATACCACATTTATGATGTCCCTTGGTTATTTTTTCATTTTTCAATTACCACCAAAAAAATAATGCAAATGAATAGCTATTTTTATGAAAATATACCATACAATCCAAAAGTTTATTAGTACACTGAAAATAGAAAAAAAACTCAAAAGATTGGCATTTTCAACTTATTTTTTGAAATTCTTGAAAAATGAATTGCCTTATGTAAATAAAGAATTTGATTATTCATAACACAAAATGAAACCTCACAAATCGATAAAGTATCAACTTGTCATATTGCTAAACCAATTTTACAGTTTGATAGCAACAATTGAGTTGTAAAACTGTAAGATTGGTTCAGCAATCATTCACTTCTTTCTCTTCAATTGTGTTACCAATTTGGTAGATTGGTAGCCCAATTGCATTTGAAAGAGGTAAAAGCAGTTTGGATAAGCACAGTAACAAAAATTAGAATCACGGTGATAGCAATCTACAGATTGAGAAAGGGCGTCATCAAAATTTGGAGGTTAAGGACAGATTATGTAAATTATGTAACTTAGGTGTCGAAGACAAATTTCATTTCACAGTTATTTGCCCAAAATTAGACGATATAAGATCTAAAATATACAAAGAAATACAGGAAATTATATCCACCTTTCAAAAAAAAAATGTTCAAGTGTGTTTGCTAATTTAAGGAATTTGATTTAATTTAATTTATTCAAGGAAATGTTTCGAGTTAAAAGATGACTTATACATGTATGTATAATCACCATTTCTTTCCCAAGTCATCATTTTCCCCTGCCGAAATATAGAGTTTAAGGCCAATTCAGACCTAATGAGCAGTGCCCGTTTTAAAGAGTGTATTAACATGTACCGGTATATAGATAATCGCATCAGGGGGACCAAAAACTGCCCATTATGAACAGGTGCCTGCTTTATAAAGGTGCCCATTTATAGAAGTTTGACTGTATTTAGAGTAAGGCTATATAATTAGTATTTAGCCTTTCTTTAACATCACTGTGTCAAGGCTCCTAGTGTTGTGTCAGATATATGTTATTGCTTTAATTATAAAGGAAATGTTGAATTACAACACTGATAAGAAAAAAAAAATATTAAGCTCATAGTATCTTAAAAATGACAAACAAATTATGAAATAACTAAAATTGGTTATTTTGTGAAAACACTGATAACTGAAAAAAAAAATTATTTGAAAAATATGATGAAAAAATATTTCAGGGAATTTCCCGATTACAAAGCTTACAACACACCAGATTATTTTACGTCAGACTGGATGAACGAGTTTTGGGATCAGAGGGATGATGTGAAGGATGACTACAGATTTGTCTACATGGGACCAAAAGGATCATGGTAAAATTATTGTGAAACCTATTATGTTTTTTTTTATAAATTTGATAAGGCCACATCAAATTAATTAGGGCTTTTCCAGAAAAAAATGTACAGGGGGGCAGGAACGCAACTCGAAATTTAGGGAACTACCACCATAATTTTATTTCTTTTTTTAGGCATTATCAATAGGTATAATAAAGTTCAAAACCCCCCACCAAGGTATAAATAAATAACTTGCATTGCTGCCCCTCTGTACATTTTTTTCTGGAAAAGCCCTTAATAGATTCTCATCCCCACCTGCCCCATTTTTTCTAAGCATAAATTTTTTTTATTTTCAATTATTCAGAAATTTTCTTTAAATTCCTATCAATACCAGTGAAAATCAGTAAAAATATAAAATAAAACCCTCCCACTCGCCCCAGATTTTTTGTTACAGTTGGACGAAAATCTACAAATTAACTTGATGGGGCCTAATAAAGCAATATTGTTAAAAGCATGCAGTTTTACCAATATATATATGTAACAGTGGTTTCATTCCATTTGGATAAATATCCGTAGGGTGGAATTCCCTCAACTCTAAATTCATGAAAATACAATAGCGAGTTCTTATTGGTAAATAAACCACAAGGTAGAAAAAATAGGTGTTTGAATATAACAGGACATTCTACATATGGTAGAATGAAAATGTCTGGTACACTTATATGTTTATTGATATACCACAGTGATTTTTTGGATGGTACATTTCTCTGTACAAGAGATCAATACATGTATTTCTTGCATTTTTACAAGTAACAAATTTTATTTATTATAATCAGTTAAAACATACATTGAAGTGCACATTATGAATTAAAACACTAGAAACACAAATCTCTAATTTTAGTGGTAAAATATCATAAGACCTTAGTGCACCTTTAAACTGTTTCAGTCTTTAAACTGGATCACTTTTTGCTGATGAAAAACTTTAGTCGTCGGCATTTTGTAGATGGTTGCTAGACTAAAAATGTCCTGCTCATGCCAATTACTGCCTCCTTAAAATTCTTTCTAATTTGCTTAAGTTTCAACAGTTCAATTTTTCTTGAGTTATTATATTCTTATAATCACTGTATTCTACTTAAATGAAAATATTATCATCAATCTCTGTGTAATTAATGATATTCTCAATTGTCAAAAATATATTTTTTAAAAATCTAAAAAATAGCAGAAAAATACTACATATGTTTAACTTTAATTAACTAAAGTCAGTTTGAAGGAAAAAACATATATCTAGTATTTATCAATTAGAAATTAGTGATAATTATAGTTTTCACAACAAGAAAGAATATTGTGTATCGATGGATATCAACTAGAGTTATGTAATTTCAAAATATAATAAACAAGTCTTTGATAATTCTTTCGAGTTTCTTATGATTTTCATAAATAAATGCAGTGGATTTTTAGTGCTGAACTGCTGTTAACAACACCGTTACTCCTGGCCAATGAGATTTCACAGTGGTCCAATGGAAACTTCAAAAAAGTAATAGCACATCAGGATGTGTTATTATTTGTGCTCGACCAATGAAATTCCTGTAAAAGCGATTCAACAAGTTCATATCTAACTCCAGCTTCAAAGTCTCGTTACATAACACAAATAACTATTCGTGCAAGGAATAAATACTTTGTAGTGCTTCTGATAGAATTCTTGCAAATCAAATTACTATTATAATGAAAAGTATAAATTTATCAGTGGAAGTCGCTTTCCATAATAAAGTAGCAAATTAATCTGGCAAGGTGATGAGTTACTTCCCTTTGCTAAAATTCATAAAAGATAAGTCAAGTTTGGATAAATTAAAAGATTATTGAGTATACATCAACAAATTGTAATCAAACTAGTGAGATATTGTTGAGTGACATTAAATGATTTAAACAATCAATCAATGAAATTAATTGATTATACAGTGGATTCCTGTTAATTGAATATCTTATTTGTCAGGAAAAAATATGCAATTAACAGGAATATTCTATTAAGAGGAGTTTTCAATCTTGCAGTAAAAACATGTCAATTAACTTGAAAAGAGTCAAATGATGAGTTAATCATTAAACAAACACAGAGATTACAGTCTGTTTATACAAATTCATTAATTGATTTGACATTTCATAATTAGATATCTCATTTTAATTAGTTTTTTCAAAATAATTTGCTAAAAATATATACTTTTAATGTTTAATTTCACAAAACATGCCTTGATTTGAAAATGAAACTATTCAATTAACAGGAATTTTTTAACTATTCAATATGCAATTAAAAGGAATAAATAACATAGAAGCATTAATAAATGGTTTTGTGCAGCAGAACTGTATGCAATTAAGAGAAATATTCTATTAAGAGGTATGCAATTAAATGGAGTTGACTGTACATGTACTTGCCAATTTGTGCTTTTCAGGACCCCATTTCATGCTGATGTATTCAGGTCTTACAGCTGGTCTGCCAATATTTGTGGCAAAAAGAAATGGATATTTTTTCCACCAGGTAGCAAGGAAATTATCATTTCTGTGGTTTTAAATTATAATCAGCATGCCAATTTACATACTGCACTATATAATTCACTTACATTAGAAAGCTTGCACACTTTTACAAAACAAAAATTTGTCAAAACTTTTTATCAAATTCCTTTTAACTACACTGGCATATAATGACAGTATCATTGAACAGCAAAGATACAGAAAAATATTGGGTCAATGTCAAAACATCAAATGCTGGTTTCTAAGCTGGTATACGTCATATGGCGTTTGCAAATTATGGCACCAAACAACAGATTAACCAAACTAAAATAGAAATTTCAACTTATTTTAATTTTCTATAAATTAATTGTTATCCTTTCTTGAATTTGCAGATGAAAGAATTACAGGACATTATGCTTTTGATATGAATTTTATCACTGCGTAACGCATCAAGCTCCTTCTAACGGACTCACATATTACTAGCCTTCTTAAAATCAGTATCAAAAACAACCATATACAGTATTATACCTAATAATCACCACAGGGGCGTTACATGTTTCTGAAAAAGGGAAGTTTATTAAGACAAACAAAAATTTAAGTAAAAATCACATAACCAGTAGTAGAAACATAGAATAGCAACTTTGATAAAACAAAGAATATAATTATGATGTAATATTAAAGCCACATTACTCACAGAATCCATTCAGTAAAAGATTTGTTCCCAAAAATCGTAATAAAAACAAATAAACTGTACTTAGCATTAAAATTAGTATTTTTGCTCAGAAAATGGGGAGGGGCATTTATAAGGAATAATATGGTATCTCGAAAAGAGAAATGTTGTAACCCACTTGCACTTAAAGGAGATTCTATGTATCTCATTGTATTTTGTTTCAGGAGAAGAAGAATGTTTACGAGACATT
>MJUU01038578.1:53373-73428 GCA_002080025.1 Modiolus philippinarum | reverse complement strand
ATTTGAGAGGGGATAAAGATAAAAATTTGTCATTCTGACACCTGTGACAATGACAATGGGTTATCTACTCTTCTACTATATATTGGACTTGTTCTGTCCACAACATTACCAGCTATTGTGATTCCTTGAGCATTATATATCAGAGGACAAAGAGAATAAGTATACTATGATCTGAAGTTACTTAAAATTCACAAGAAACTGGATACCAAAATTACTTGAATGTATGGACAGTTTTATGAAATAATTTTTTCTAGCCAAAATTGCAAAGAAGACTTTTAAACGTTAAGAGTTATACGTCATGCAAACAAATGGTCACTGATTTTTTCATGTAGTTTGAAACTTGCAAAAACTGTTTTAATTACTAAATATAAAATGTATCATAAATCATATTTTTCATTGAAAACATGCTTTAATTCTGCACGATACAAGATCCTGTAAATGTGTGCATAATAAAAACTTTGACATCACTATATTTTTAGCTATGTTAGTATCCCTCTATCTGATTATGCTTACTTCATACTATGACAGCACAAAAGTAAAAGATTACTGTGTGCCTGATTATGGTTAGTGCTATTTCATTCCACAAAACAGAAATATTAAGAAATGGTTTGTTTTTTTTTTTAATTTTTACTTGAAGACGGGATGTTATTTCCTTGACATTTTCCTTTCTTTTTTATTTAATAGGATACTTTGTCTCAAACTTTAGTTATTCACAGTATACCCTTTATCTTAAAGGAATTTTAAATAATCTTTGCTGTATATGACATTGCAGTTGACAATTTTACTATATTTTAATGGCAACGAAATGCAAATTTCAGCTGTTTCGGGGTGTTCTTAAACGCTGGTAAATAAATAGATTGCAGCTGCATCAGGATTCATAGAGTACCAGTTGGACCTTAGTTTTTTAGGAAACCACCAGTGGTTGCAAAAAAAACAAAGAAAAAATGTATGACAATTTTGGGCGATGAGAAATCTACTGTGAATTAAATATTTTGGATTGGACATAATTACCAGGAATTTCAAATTCCTAATTTTTTAATCCAGATTATTTCCAAGTTGATTTCTCACTGCCCAAATTTGTCATACATTTTCATATTTTTTGTTTTGTTTTTATATCAATAAATGAAATACATGTCTTAATTCAAGACACTTAAAAAGTAAGACATGTTTAATACCTAAGCACAAATTCAAAAGACATGTCTAAGGTTAAGACGTTTCTCTATACATGTCTAGCTGCAAGACATGTATTATATTAAGACGTGTCTAAAGGTACTACATGAATTGTGTATAGAAAAATGTCTAGGACCTAGACACATACTTTACAGTGTGTAAAATAAGAAGTTGTCATTCATTCAAAAGCTAGTATTATAATATTTGACAATTCAGTATAATGGAGATGAAGACAAAGCAAAAATAGATTAAAAAGGGTGGGGGGGTAGTAATCATTACTCATTACTTTAGTCAAAAAGCAAGAATAAAGCATTGGAGGGTACAAATGGCATTTCGGGGTCTAAACCACCTTTTTGGAAATATTTTTAAAAACTTCGTTCAGAACAAGTTATCAAAACCGTAATATGTACACAAATTATGTCCTGGGCATCAGGATCTGGTAATGATCAAATCGGGAAATCAGCCATACAAAAAAGCTAAAAAATACATACCCACTGTAAGCACCTTTTGTGCCTCAGTTCCATGATATAAAACTACAAGTCAGTTCAATCTAAATAATCTCTTTTAACTTCTGTCAACTCTAAACCTTCCTTCCCCATAATGAATAACTCTATGTAATTATATTTATAACACCCGTTTTATCACCTTCACAGTTTTCTATAGACCTTAATTACTTCAATTATAGCACGCATGGATGAAGTCAAATTGGACTAAATTAGTACATGCATATCTATTGTGTGTCTATAATGTTTGATTATTGTAATTATTTCTTGAGCACTTTACAATATTCTAAAATTGTAAGAATATGATACTCCACTTCTTCGTGATAAGTACTCACTAACCCTCGCACTTATTCACGAAGAAGGGGATTATCATGTTCTTACATATACTTTAATGCCAAAACCGAATAGCGAACTAAATGATTTTTCGAAAAGGCCTATAGGCATTGATCAATTTTATCCCACTTTTAGATTACTGAAATTGCTGAATTGGTTATACAATAGGAACAAGTAGACCGGGGTTAAGGTCATAGACAATATACAATATTGGGTATTTTTGTACATTCTCACAACTATAGATGACGACAATATTCCAATCCCCAATATTTATGAGAGAGGACTGTATCCATTAGGGATATTTCTATCACAGTTGATGATGTCGTTGATATTATCAAAACAAAAAGATCCAAGCAAAGCAACTGGACCTGATATTATTTAGTTATTATAAGTGATAAAATGCTAAAATTGTGCCCCGAAGCTATTGCAAAACCTTTGCAAATTATTTTTAATGAATCTCTTCGACAGAAAAAATTTCCAACAGAGTGGAAAGTAGCAAACTAAACGTGATAACTTTTTTAAAAAGGGAGATAATTCACTCCCATCCAATTAAAGACCTGTTTGATTTATAAGTTGTGTCCGGAAAATAATCGAACGAGGAGTATATAAATATATATATGAATAAGTTACTCTGTGAACTTCAGTCTTGTTTTCTCCTAAAACATTATCCCGTTCATCAGCTAATTGAAATGTACAATTGTATTCTTGATTCCTTGAAAAAATGAAATAAACTGTTTCGTTTTCTGCGACTTCTCTAAAGCACTTAATAAACTTTGGCATAAAGATTTACTTCATAAAATGAAATGATATGGAATTAAGGGAAATTTATTAAACTGGTTTGAAAGCTATCTGCATCATAGAAAACACAAAGTAGTTATAAAGAATTGTAAATCTCTCTTGAAACAGTACATGTAGGTGTCATTCAAGGGTATGTGCTGGTCATTTTCTATTTAGTATCTACATAGTGATATTGCTGGAAATTGAAATCCCTTTGTAGGCTATTTGCAGATGACACTTCGTTGAATGAATGGTCTAGAAAATGGATAATGAATTTTAATCCAAATAAAATCGAAATAGTGCTTTTTCAGACTATATTCAGACTCCAGGTGTATCCTTTTCATTTAATGAACAAAATATACAAGTTACTCATAGCCTTAATTATCTTGGAATCACACTTAGTAGTTTTGCCATTGGAATAATTATAATGATCATATAGTAACTTGTATCAAAACTTCTAGATGTTCTCCGTAAAATGAAATTTAAGCTCTGTCCTAAGAATTAGACCTTTATCTGAGTATGACAGTGAGGTATGGGATAACTGTGAAATTGTGAATGCCTCGACGCTTGAAGAATTGCAACTCCAGGCAGCCAGAATTGGTACAGGTCTCCCTTCCTTCACTAGTTCTGATATATAAAACAATTAAACAGGTGGGAATTATTACGGAATCGAAAAGAGAAAAGAAATTGACAACTCTTTTACAATGTGAAAAACAATAAAGTCCCTACGTACTTTTATGACTTGCTACCACCAAGTTATCAGAGTATGATTACCTATCCTTTTCGAAAAGCAGAAGATATTATGATCCCGTTTTGTCGTTTGCCGTCAACATTAGATTCTCATATTCCATCTACAATTTAATCGTGGAACAACCTTAGTCCAGAGTTGCGCAAGCCAGATACAATAGATGAATATAAAAGTGGTGTAAAGTCCTCTTTTCCCTCTAAATGAATATAATTCATCGATGGACTTCTTCAAAACAAAAATAACAAAGCTACCGTTATATAAATGGAATTTCATCATTAAACAACCTTTTGTTGGTTGTCTTCATCTTATCTATTCAAAAGAGGTCGAAATTAAGGATACTATAGATGCCTCCACATCCGCCTCGTTCCCTGGCCTTCATCTTGAAATTGATAACATAGGTACACTGCAAACTCGACTGCATGACACACGCGATGACTAGAGTTGTCCAATAGTCAACTTACCTTTTCTTTGTAGCAACATTCCAAAAGCAGCAGCATTTAGAAGTTAAAATCTCCGAATTCATTCGTTACTGAAAGGCTTGTTGTGGATATAGTGACTACATTGATAGAGTTTGCTTGCTTACAAATAGGTTACTAAAGCAAGGGTATGTTACCCATAGCTTGAATTCATCACTACAGAAGTTTTACGGTCGACATCCCGATCTTATGGATCACTATGGGATATCTGTTTCCCAGATGACAACAGATCTTTCCCTTTACCGGAGATGACATGTTCAACACGACGTCTTATATGTCTTATAAGAAGCATCATTTTTCTTTTCTATCCCGTATTCATGTGATGTCCTTGTTTCTAGGAGTTTCCGATGTTTTCGTTGTCCCTGGATTGTTCTTTTTTTTTTTTTTTTTTGACTGACGGTTCGGTTCTCGCTTGATTCAATTAGTCCCACTTACTTTTGATTTAGAGCTAGAAAATTAAATATAATCTTAACTTAGATGTTATGCATCTTTTTTGCTTGAATTATTGCTTAAATCATCAAGCAAATATAAAATCAGATCAAGCATGTCGCTGTGGTGCCCCTATTGAAAGTTCTTTCAATTATATTTTTGAATTACAAACAAACGATAACAGTAAACACCTACAATAACCGAAAACTACAATGACATGCCACAATTCACAAGCGAATTGCACTAGAAAAAACACAAATGAAAAGACAAGAGACAAACATAAATAACGATAGGAACTCAGGATAGTCGGACTTGGTACCGGCACTAGCAAACGCTATGTTTTATGGGTACCTCAACCTCCCCTTTCTCTATCCCGTTTCCCTATCGTATAATAATATATTAAACCTATGAAAAAAACAATACAGGTAGACTTCTAATTCTAGGACCACTATCCTGAAAAACAAAAGAATAGGACAAAACGTAATTTAGAAAGATGGGTCACAAGAGTGCTCGCCGCTGAACTACCGGCTAGGTAAAGGAACCTAGTCTGCTGGTAAAACACTGTCGCACTACGGAAGAAAAATCAAACTGAAAAAGGGTTTGGTAAAGAGTCATCATATATTTCATTAGAATTCGGCAGTATCAGTATACGTGTAAAATCTTCAGGTCATTGGATCCCAAAGCCAATTTAACGGATTCGTATAGAATATCCCATCGAAATCAACTATTACGTTAAGAATGTAAGTTATGTCCCAGCTTTTTTGTTGCTTTTTTGTATTTTTTATTAGTTTCTGACATTTCCATTAAATCAAGGATGGCAAATGTAATTGACGCTGTTTGCATTTAGATTTCAAATGTTCATATCTTCTGTACAGCTTCATAAAAGTATTTAATAATTTTTTAAATCTGTAACCTTGTTGTAAAAGTGGATGTGATAGTTAAGTTACGCTCATTTTAAACAAACGCATGCGAATAGCACCAGTTGGAATATGTATACCCCGTAGGTCGCCGTCAAGAAAAAAGGGGGGGATTAGTGAAAGTGAAATCAAAATTACCCATTTTATTATCATTATTTTACCAGAGTCAATGATGATACTGAGATCCAGGAAAGGGTAGTATTTAGAATCACTGTTTGCTTTGTAAAGTTTCAGTTCTTATGGTTGAATGATGTCGACATTATCTAGAAACTGGCAATGTTAATAGTAAGGATATCGTTAATGTACCTGCTGTTATCATTGAAAATTGAATAAAAAGTTTATTACTGTTTTGTATGATTGAAATTCAAATCATATATATTTTAAAGAAATTCTGTGATGGTTACAAGCATATTCACAAATAGACACGTGCAAATAGACTTAGGAAAAAAATTAAAATGGTATAGTTGGCCACGATTAAAAAGTAAAAATACACAAAAATATACAAATTAAAAAAAAACATCTAAAAATGACAAAAATTGATAAGAAGGGATGTTTGCCCAACGTTTCGGCCGTACGGCCTTCGACAAAGGGACTACCGGGCTGAAATACGGAGAAGAAAGTGGAAATGAAAAGACAAGGCAGACCTAATGGCGTGTCACAGATATTACCTGTAAAAATTGTGCCAATCTTGAATCTAGTAGAGTAATTAAATGTATGCAAACCAGGATGACACCTCTTGAACATCGAAAACGAGAATAAAACATTAATTTTCTATACTGTGCATATATTAAATTTCAATATATAAAAAGTAAAAATACACAAAAATATACAAATTTAAAAAAAAACATCTAAAAATGACAAAAATTGATAAGAAGGGATGTTTGCCCAACGTTTCGGCCGTACGGCCTTCGACAAAGGGACTACCGGGTTGAAATACGGAGAAGAAAGTGGAAATGACAAGACAAGGCAGACCTAATGGCGTGTCACAGATATTACCTGTAAAAATTGTGCCAAATCTTGAACATCGAAAACGAGAATAAAACATTAATTTTCTATACTATGCATATATTAAATTTCAATATATAAAAAGTAAAAATACACAAAAATATACAAATTTAAAAAAAACATCTAACATGACAAAAATTGATAAGAAGGGATGTTTGCCCAACGTTTCGGTCGTACGGCCTTCGACAAAGGGACTACCGGGCTGAAATACGGAGAAGAAAGTGGAAATGACAAGACAAGGCAGACCTAATGGCGTGTCACAGATATTACCTGTAAAAATTGTGCCAAATCTTGAACATCGAAAACGGGAATAAAACATTAATTTTCTATACTATGCATATATTAAATTTCAATATATAAATAATATTACAAAATGGACTGTTTCTTAACATTCATGCCAATGGGTCGAGCAGTTCCAAAAAAATGTTTTTGATAGCTTCGTTGTGAGGGTGGTATGTCAGGACCAACGGAACCCCGTCGTCGGTATTTCTCACCCTCTCCTCCATAGCCTCAGATCTGGTCACTCGGGAAACTGAATTCTTATAGTTTGCATTCACGTGCTCAAAATACATAAAATGAAAATTTTCCTATGTACGATTATATATTTACACTTGCCTCTGACCTCGTGAAAATTTGCACCTTTTGTAAGTACATATGCAGATGGATTTACATGCGGAATTTGCACACGAGTGCAATTTTGCACATCTATGTAAAAATCAATGCTGCACAGGTGTGTGAAACTGTGCATGTAAATACGGGCTTTAGACGTAATGCTTCATTCCACCGGTTAAAAGCAATATTAAGTATGTAAAATAAACATACCGAAAAGCTAAATGTGAATTTCTAATACCTCTTAATAAATCTATTATTAATTTGCTTTATTATTATCATTATTATTATTTTCAGCATTCGTATTGACAGTTTTTTTTCAGGATTAAAAAATCAAATCAAATCAAAAACAGTTAAGCCCTGTCTTTCATTTTTAACAAACTTATATGTGCACTGAAAACACAAGCGTCGAATGTGGGATTTTTTTCTTCACATGTTTTAATTTTCACAACGGAAACATTGATTGGTTTTACAATTAGATAAATCGTAAGAATGATTGGAATTTTTCCACCAGGATGTTGCAATTGCATGTGAAGTGTTGAAGTACACCATAACTTATAAAGAGTGTTTGCTTACAAAGAGCACGATCAAAATCTTGTTTACTCTCTAAAATTAAAGTTCACCAAAGAATTGTAAGCTTCACTCAAATAAATTGACAACCCTTTATCGATGCATTACACCATACATAACGAAACATTCAAATTTGCAATGTTAATATCCTAGGGATGTTTTTAGCATAATGTTAATGCTTTGGTTTTCAATTATGTTTACGTCTTCACGAACAGCTGATGTTCGGACTTCTGGTTATGATAATTTAGATAAGATATATTTACAGAAGCTTTGTACATTATTCGCACAAAAATCTTTTATTAGAAGAAGTTCTACATAGATATATTTCGACAGTAATGGCGACTTTAAAAAATGGATTTAAAAGCGTATTGACAATCTTTGGTATTTCTATATTCGCTACTGTCCTGCTTGCAAAATATACATTAATTTTATTATTATTTTTTTTTTTTGCATTAATACACCAGAAGTTAATCAGTACACAAATGTTTTGCAAATGTTTCCATTATTTGTATTATAATTCAATATCAATACCTTATTCAGACAATACTGCCATTTTATCTTTGGTGACGAAAAGGCACACTTTATACTGAAAAAAAATCAACATGAAAACAAGAATTTAAACATGTATGGAACAGACAAAATTGGCTTATCAAAACACTATAAATCAGTAAATAAGAAAAATGGAAGTTTTTTTTATATACTGAAACAATGAGTGATTTCTCAATTGCACCAAAGAAACACTGTTTAAGTATTTATGAAAAGGTACAAACAATAGAGATATGAACTATAACATAGTACATGATTTAGCTGTCATACACATATAGCCATTTTCATAAAATAGCAGCTGTTATATAGGTGCTGCAGATTGCCATGACAACAACAGATCAAACATTTTGACTAGTAGTCGAAAAATGCATAAAATTGATAGAGAACGAATAACCAATAAGACCTAAATAAAACAAAAAAAAACTAGGAATAGACTCCCAAGTTTTCTCCAAAAATTTTCAATCTATAGATATTGCAAGTTTCCAAATAAATTTGACGTCAATGCGAACTGGACATTTACGTAACAAATTAGTCAACTCGAATGGGAAAGCGCATTCAAATTCCAATTGAGAAAATGACGTGGACATGATAAGCGTTTTAATCCGAATGGAATTTAAATTAAGCATTTCGTGTGAACGCAGCACTAGTATGTAATAAGGGATGGTTTTTTTTTCTGGACAGAAAATTTTTTTCGCGCTTCGCGCGAAACAAATTATTTATTTTTTGCACGCGTATCAACAAAATATTTTTTTTCAAAATTAACATTATTTTTTGGGGCAGAAAGCCTCATACAGAAAATTTTTTTCATCATTTTGGCAGCCAAAATATTTTTTTCACATAAAATCAGATCCAAAATATTTTTTTAGAAAAAAACCATAGCCCCCCCNCCCCCCCCCCCCCCCCCCCTTCAAGTTAAATGGTCGGTCCCTAACAAAATACCGAAGTTACTGTGAATTTAGTTTCTGCATATGCGCATTTCGACTACTTATGTCTCTTCAGTGTAGATCAAATCAAAACATTTATTAATCCATGAATCGAAATACGTTTAAAAGCTGAAAGAGAACGAATCAATTACCAATAGGATCTAAATAGGAAAGTCAAAAATCATCTAAAACAGAGTTATGCAAGAGAAAGATACTGCTAAGTTTTAACAAAATTTTATTAAATTTAGCTATTGCAAGTTTTCAAATAAAATCGGTTTTCGGGCCAGCACCGAAGTACTTGCTACTGGGTTGGTGAATACCCTCGAAACGAGGTTCACTGTGTAACTAAAACTTAACTAGTTGCCTCAGTATAAAAAGACCCGCTTTTACTAACTTAACAAAGTAGATACATGAATACTGAAACATCAAAGATATCTCAGTACTGTTTACTGTCCCTGAATTAACAAAGTAGATGAAATAATGAAGTAGATAAGTTATTAATAAATTGGAGCAATAAAGTAACGTAAACTCAGTACTACTGAATACAGAAAATTGTACCAAGTACACAAATAATTACTGAATTAACTGACTCGGAAACAAATTTTGATTATATCTAAGGAAGGTCTCCTTCTTGCATAGCTCTGTCCTTAGCTGATTTTTGTTTTTCTTTTTATATCCTATTGGTATTTAGCTCTCTCTCAGTATTTACACGCATATTTCAGTTCATAGATATCCAAATGGTTTGATTTGATCTGCAATGAAGAGACATAACTTTTCAAATGGCCAAATGCAGAACTAACAGTAACTTCCGTAAATTGTTATTTATTTCCACTCCGCTGCTGGATGACTGTTAGTTCCGAGGTTCTTCTATAACGCAGCAGCTGGTCCGGAAATCGATTTTATGAGGACACGAGGAGCATAAAGCACACAGAATTGGGTATAAAAAGATGTTCCTTGATTAGAGAGTTACGATGCAGAGTACCTTTCACAATAATGTATTCTGGATGAAAGATATGCGGAAAGACCAGATGCATAGAAAGATAAATAAGACGGATCAGCATTTGAAAGAAAAAGAGGACTACGATACTAGAGAGGCCTGAAAGTTTACTGTAGATAAAAGACAGTCTGGAGCATTGGATAATTATGACCCACCATCGACTGAAGATAACAACGACTCTCTTTTTTCCTAATTTCATCCCACCAACACCAACATCCTGCTGCAGCGCAGCAGCAACACAGCGAAAGCAAAGTCCCATCACCCTAGCACAGCAGCATTGCAGACAAATGAGCACGCGAGCACTGTCAAAAATATACTCGTGAGTTAAATAATCATAATTGTAATCCACTCATAAGCAGCATTAGTAAATCACGAATTCCCCCTATATGAAAGCGGACGAAAAAGAGTACACCTTGGCTGCATTAGTCAATCCATTTCTGACTAGTTGAAATTGGTTAGTATCTGTCCAGCTTCAATCCACTTTTTGTTGTCATTGTAATTTTTTATTTAAATTGCAAAATTTTTAATCATAATCTCGACCATATATACATCCACTTCATGTTCTGTCGGAACACTTCTCAGGCGCGGACCCAGACAATTTAAAAAGGGGAGGGTCCGATTAAAAATTGAAAGAAAATGAGCGGAGCGAGGCCCGAAAATTTTTGGGGTTTTCCTTTGTAAAACATCAGGATATTCATTAAAAAAATACATGATTGTCCAAGAAAAAGGGGGTTCCAACCCCCGGAACCCCCCCTTTGGATCCGCCAATTCTTCTTGTTTCTTTGACAACGCACCCCGACAAATATTAGTCGAAAACCACCTCTATGCTACTCTCCCTCCTGCAATACCTCTATCTTGAGCTATTTTTGGCTTATTCTCTTTAGATCCTATTTTCATTTAGTTTTCATTTATCTGCACTGAAAAGACATAAGTTGTCGAAATGGCCATATACAGAAACTAAATTTACAGAAACTTTGGTATGTTGAACATGCGATCTGATTGAATAAAAACAGAAGATAATTGTTACTGAATCACCGAAGTTAATAAATGGTATTTAATTAAAAAAGAAGATAAATTAGGACTGAACTTTTCCCCAATATTACATGGTATCTATATATATAAGATTTAAAGAATCCCCATTCACACTTCATTTAGTATATACAGCTTGATTAGCCAAATAACAAATATATGTATCAACAATACAAATTGAAAATATTTTTCAATATCAATTGTTTGTTTCATAAAAGAATATAAAAGATATTTTGAAAAAAAGGGTTTAAACATGAAAACAAAATAATAAAATAAAAAGAAAAAAATCAAAGGACATCAAAAACGTTAGTCTAATATATCCAAGAAAACGAGTTTAACCCCCACCGCAAATTTTGTGCCTGTCCCAACAACTATTTACCCGCAACAACTAAAATTAAATAAAGCTAACAATGATTCAAAATACTGCCCTTTTCTGGATCTAACTATCATTATTGACTCTGGTAAAATAAAAACTAAAATATATGATAAACGGGATGATTTTGACTTCACTATTACTAATTTCCCTTTTCTTGACGGCGACATCCCTCTAGCTCCATCCTATGGGGTGTATATTTCTCAACTGGTACGATTCGCACGAGTTTGTTCTACTCTTGACGATTTTAGAAAACGTAACCTTACTATCACAGCCAAACTTTTACAACAGGGTTACATATTCCATAAGTTGTTGAATACATTTAAGAAGTTTTATAATAGATATGAACATTTGATATCGAAATACGGTATCACTCGTAAACAGCTTATTACGAAGGGCATTTCTAATCCTCGTTTTTACGGAAATGTTGTTAAAAAATGCCAGAAATTGATTAAAAATCCAGAAAAGCTGGAACGTAACTTACATTCTTTACGTAATAGGTGATATCGACAAGATATTCTGCTTGCATCCGTTCAATTAGCTTTGAGACCTAATGACCTGAAAATTTTTGCACATACACTGGCCTTTCACTGATACTGCCGATGTCTACTGAAATTTATGACGATTCTTGACCAAACCCTTCGAAAGTTTTGAGTTTGATTTTTCTTCCGTAGTGCGACTGCGACAGTGTTCTACCAGCAGACAAGGCTCCTTGAGCTAGCCGGCAGTTTAGCGGCGAGCACCCCTTGACCCATCTTTCAAAATTACGTATTGTTTTTTTCTTTCCTTTCAAGATTGTGGTCATGGAGTTAGTAGTCTACCTGTATTGGGTTTTATTCGTATGTTTATTATACTATAGGGAAACGGGACAGATAAAGGGGAGGTCTGGGTGCCCATAAACCGGTTTAACTCTACCGCTGGCTTTTGCTAGTGCTGGTACCAAGTCCGGCTGTCCCGAGTTCCTATTGTTTTCTACGTTTGTCTCTTGTCTTATTCGTGTTTTTCATGTGAAGTTCCATGACATATTGTGGCATGTAATTATAATTTTCAGCCATTGTAGGTGTTTTCTGTTATCCATTTTTTTACATGTATGTGGTTACTAAAATTACGGGAGATAAATATAAGAAGTTAATCTATGCGCATTTTGGAAAATATCCGTTTCACAAACAAATCAGAAAAAAAAAATTCTTTGTTTCTACGTTCATTTTCGAAGAACGTTTGAATCCAAGGGAGAGGTTATTTACGGGAGAGCGAACGTTCGAAAGGATCAACAGAACAACAGAAATCTAATCTTTGCATACTACAATTTCAAGTTTCGACATCCCTAGACCAACAGGTAATCCCAGTATTCAGAACCATCTAAAGTGGGGTGCAGACCTAACCTGCCATCAAAATTAACGTGGAAAGCAGTCATGAGAACAGGTGCATGTCAACTTGAACTTAGAACAGTCCTAGAAATGTGTCTGCTCTAGTCCTAGAATGACGACTGCTTTAATAATGACAGTTCTACCTAAATTTGCTCTAGCCATGACTGTTCTACCTAATAGAAAAAAGAAGGGAAACGGGGAATGTGTCAAAGAGACAACGACCCAAAGGGGAGTAATAACAACTCAAAGCCACCATAAGATCTAAGTCTCTTCTAGTCATGACTGTTCTGCCTAAGTCTGCTCTGATCATGACCTTTTTTGCTAAGTCTGCTCTGGCCATGACCGTTCTACCTAAGTCTGTTCTAGCCATGACTGTTCTACCTAAGACTGTTCTAGCCATGACTGTTCTACCTAAGTCTGTTCTAGCCATGACAGTTTTATCTAAATATTTTACGAAATGATATGGAGTAAATGAACATTAGACCATAACGCATATGTTAACTCCAACTGCAACAATTTTAATGAGCTGTATGGCCATTTCGGAAATTTACCTAAGTTCTATCTTGATATCACTGTTCTACCTAAGTCTGTTCTAGCCATGACTGTTCTACCTAAGTCTGTTCTAGCCATGACTGTTCTACCTAAGTCTGCTCTGACCATGACCGTTCTTACCAAGTCTGCTCTGGCCATGGCCGTGTAATACAATTATCATGTCGAGACGAATTAAATAATCATTACACCTGCTCAATTACTTATATAGAATCAATCCTTACATGTAAGAATGTAAACTGGTTTTACGTAATAGCGAAAATTCGTTCGTGGACATTCAAAACATATTTTGCATGTTGATGATAGCAAACCAAGGGATAAACGACACACAACAAAATTAAATACCATTTTCTGTCTTGATAAAATTTGTATGCTAGACATAATATAAATTCAAAAAACACCGAAGTTGCATAAAAACAGTTAATTTAGTTATGCTGTACACGTGTTTCAAGGAGTAACTTCTCATCAGCAGCATTCAAATCAAATAATGTGGAAAAACCATAATCCAAAAGTAGACTGAAAAGAAGTACTCATTTCCAAAAATATCGAAATAGGAAGCCAAATCCAGTACCAAGGACACCTACCGAGTGCCATACTCGGAATGAAGCCTAAGTATTTTTGAGTGGTTAGAATTTTGATAAAAACAGTAAATTTCTATAATACGCAAGGTAAACTTTTCATGTCAGACAAGTCTGACTATTGGGCTTGTGAAAACCCTCGGAGACCTCTGGTCCACCAGCAGTGCCATTCATATCATTTTTAAAAAGCTTATAAACAACCAAAATTAACATTTATTTTTAATTTAACTGTTTTTGATATGACGTGGACATAAAATACATAATAATACTAATTTCATACTTTTTGTGTGTAAAAAATATATATTTTCATATTCTTTTGAGGTAATTTGGAAATTGTGAATCGTGAAATATAATGAGTATTAAAAGTCTTCATTTTCACGATCTTCTTGAGTAATATCGAGTATATCATATGTGAAAAAGTATGTAAAATCTCTGTTTTAATATTCTATTTTACGTGTATGGAACAAAGGAGATGTGAAGTGTATGAAAAAAATCTATTTTAATGTTTTTTTTTTTTTTTTTCTGGGGGGTATATAGAGTGTATAAATTCAACTTTTATCCTGTTCTATTTGATTATAGGGCTTTGGGAATGTACATGTAATTTCTCTATTTTCATGTACTATTTGGAAAATATGGACTTAATCCAATGTTTGCGTATGTGATCTCTATTTTCATTTTAATGTTCTTTTGGGGTTATCATGGACAAATCAATGCATCGGGTATGTAAAACTAAATCCGATGCATAAGATATGCAAACCCATCATTTTCTTGTTCAATCAAGAGAATATTAACTAGAATAAATATGTCGGGTATGTATATGTAAATGCTCTTTTTTTCATTTTCTACTGGGGAATGATGTACTATTGTCTTTGAATTTTTCTTTTTTTTTAGATTGTCAGTACGGTTCTTGTTTACTTCAATTTGTCGGGTAGATAAAATATATATTTTCATGCATTATTTGGCTTGTATGTACTAAGATGCGTTGGATATGAAAAATTTCAATTCTGATGTAATCTCGGTCATTTGGATATGATTGGTGATGAATCTCACTATTTATTCATGTAATAATGACCAAATTAAAGCATTAAGGGAAAAATATATACCTGAACATTAAATTGCCTAACAATTTATTAAATGAATGGACTTTTATCCCTTTGTAATGATCCAGTATTTGCAAGATTATGCATGTTTTTAGACAATTTGAAAAAAAAACAATTTCATAAATAGTACAATGTATATTGTATTCAATCTTTTGTTTGTTTATATATTTTTTGTTTATGTATGTGCGTGTCTTTTATGTTATCAATGTTTATATTTATATGCATCTAAACCTTTTATAGCACATATATTGTACTTAATTTGAATTAACTTGTCTTGTCATAAGAGACTGTTTTAATCATTATATTGAAATTAATTTGGTGGTGTTTGCCTTAAAATATGAGCCGGGATGAATCTACTTTTTTGGTGTAAAGTCAACATTAGGTGTTGTTATACCTTATAATATTTCTCGAGCAACAGTTCAGTCCTCAGGTCAAACAAAACAGCTATTGTTTTGGACCCAGTCAATTATTGTATACTAACAACCTGCAATTAAATTACTTATTAACAATTAAGCAGTTCACCTTTTTAACACAAATTATTTGTATTTAAAAGGATTTTGAAGGACGAATAATAATAAACATAGTGTTTTTCTGTGGGTTGAAATTACATTTACATAAAATATATTAATTATAAACATGATTCATACTCCTTTGTTGAACTAAAAATATTCAGTTATCAAACAATTATAATTGATCTGTTATTGGGATCACCGACTGTCTGATCTGTTGTTCCTACAGTCAACTTCAAAACTTCTCTTGCAACATCTGACAAAAGGGTTTTAATATTTACATAGAGAAAACATATAAGGTAAGACCAGACTAATAAATATTTCTTTACCAAAGTAGAAATGAAATGTTTAAGATCCAATCCTATCGTTTCAAAATTACGAAAGAGGTAAAATACCATTAAATGTCAGCGTTAAGCAAAGGAAAAGGCCACCATGCGATTTAGTGAGAAGTGACGAAGGCAAATGGCCAAAACGTCTTGATACTTTTATGAAAAACACAAAATATTATTGATACATTTCCTGTGGAATTCATTCAAAGGATAATACATATTTGTTTACCAGAGCAGAAAAGAATTATTTAACACCCCGTAGGAAGCTGTACAATGGAAGATGAGGCAATGAGTTTTTGAACGGAGGATAGAGAGCTCAGGTAAATCAAAACATTGCAGACGGAGATGGAATATGTTGTGGAAATATAGTTTACATTTGTTAAAAGGCTATGTTTAGGGGAATATCTGATTTAAAAGTGCATAAATAATAATATATTTCTTCTGTATAAAATTCTATTTTGAAATACCACTACAAATTATGAAAGTTTATTTGAACGGAAAACTTGAGGGTAGCGAGCTTAGTTCAAAAGGTAGTGAGGCATATGAAAAGAGGGTAGCGAGCCAAATGATAACAAATAGCATACTCAAGGAAGCAATGATATGGTACATTTTTACGAATTTTATCTTCCAGTATGAAATCAAATCTCAGCAATAGGCAAATCCAAAGCTAAAACCAATACCAATATTAAATCCATTTTTTGTAGGTATTTCTAACATGGCTCTAGTTAATCGTCAACCAGTATAATACTCGATAACCATATACTTCGCACATGCGCAAATGGTATCGGAATATGAGTAAAAGGGACGCAAAACAACCATGTTTTTGATTTAATTTGTCTTAGTTTGTGGAGGAAATTCAGACTCGTTAATGTGTATTGTTTTCCTTTTGACTTGGATTTTGAACCTGCATCTGTTTGAAAACGTCAGATTGTGTATTGTGACGTCATAGACACAGACAGCAATTGAAACGGCAAATACGCCTTCTCTAAAGTCGCATCAGAATGAATATTCCGTTTTTCTGTCATATTAGAATCGAAATAATTCATGGCAGGTATATGGTTATTGTTATTTAACCATGGGCTGGGCCTTTATATTCGTAAATTTGACCCCGCGCTAACGCTCAGGGTTAAATTCGAATATAAAGGCTTAGGCCATGGTTAAATTTCCAATAACCATATACCTGCCATGAATTGTTTCTTAAATATTAAATACATGTATGCTTAACATATTTTTAGAGATAAATACTGCGAGAAATATATGCAAAACAACTTTATACAAAACAATTTTTTGCAGGGTTATCGCATGAATATTGAGGGATATTTTCCATAGTAGAATTTATTTTTGCACGATTGTACGATTGCAACAAATATATATTCAACGAGGAGGAAATTTATTACACGCTTCAAGGCTTAAGGAAATACTACATTGCTATACAATAATAATGTTTAATCGGGTAATTTATATATCAGATTTTAACATCAATTCGTTACATTATTAGCACAGATATGTTCTGCATAGAATTAACAGTCGATCAACATTCCCAGTCTGATATAGCCATATTTGCCTGCTTCGTTCTGAAATAGCCATATCAGCCTTGTGATATGGCCATATCAGCACGGATATAATGATAACTCCTAATAAACAGATAAGAACATGGCCTTTTCTATATACGTACAGTTATCATCCCTCGACCCACATCAACCCTCGATTGACGCCTCGGGGTGATAACCGTGCTTATATGAAAAAGGGCATGTATTAATATTTATGTATTTTATGCCAGGAACTATAGTAATGATCCAATTATAAATGAATTGCATATCTTTTCCATTAATAATGTTTTGATATCGCTCATGTGACACTTAGGGGTTTACGTATGATACGTGAATATGTTTTTTGGAAGCTTGATTTCGGGAACTATACCTCTAATAATAGTCATGATACGTGATTTCAAAGCAAACTAAAAACCAACAAGCACTTTACAAATTGGTATGGCAATTTTCCCGTGAAATTATTTCCTTTAGCATTCCGATTTTACGAATGCATTAAATCTTCTCAAAAACTTTTTTAACAGGTCATCTATTATATACACTATTATAACAAAATAATTAAATGCATTTTCAAACCCTTACATAAAAGATTTAGTCATTGAAATTGCCACTCGAATACAATTTTGACAAATTTTTGCAATTTTGTTGGTAATTGTTAAAATTCGTTGCATAGCACCCCAAGAACCAAACTAATCTAACTGTCATTCGAAATGGCAAATTGTCATTCGAAATGGCAAATGCTTATATACTTGCAACAACAAAAAATAGTTTGGGTTCTAGGTGTTCTTCCAGTAGTTTTATCTTCCGGAACACTGTAAAATAGCTTAAATTGACACAAAAGGCTGTATATAGCCATGTTCGACTGTTAATATGTCATAAAACATACAGATGTGGCACATACTAATGCTTTCTCGAGGAACAAAACTAGTAACAACAGAACATCTTTCCAGATTTTCGACAAAATTTGAGATTTTTTTGAAAATGGCCTAATGTAGGAACAAAATTTACGCCTAAATGGCCATACTTCTTTAGATGCGTGATTTGATGAGAGGAAGACCTCTAAAAGACCCCCTTCATAAATATTCTATTGCTCATGGATTTTCATTTAGTATTGTGTGCTCGCAATCCTCCGTTCAATATATTCACTACCCTCCGTTCAATACATGAAATACTGGCTCACTACCAATTGAACGGAGCTCCCTACCCTCAAAAGTTTGGTTCAAAAAAGAAAATTGCAATTATTTTTTATTTGAAACAACTCTTTGAAAAGCCCGTTATGCAAATGCTTTATTCTTACTATAGGCATATAAAATATATAAAATAGTTTGTTCAAAAATTGTCAGTTAAATAGTTATGTGCGAAAAGGTCATTTCGTCTGCACGCTTAAAGTCTTACCTGAGCTCTCTACCCTCTGTTCAAATGCTCATTCCCCTCAACTCCCATTGTACAGCTTCCTACGGGGTGTTTAAGATCCAATACAAAAGGTAAATTGATACTGTTAAATGTTTTTAAAACTTTCATGAATATCGTAAGGTCACAGGGGTTGATGCTACATCGAATGTAATCTGTATTATTACTGAGCAGAAAGATTTGACGTAACTATAAATTCGATTTACACGCTTCGAGATTGTATGTTTTACTTGTTCAATGTTTGTTATCCGCTAAGCAGAAACATCCGTCCAACTACGAATCAGTCATTATTATTCATACTACACAAACAAAAACATTTTATCCACACGACAAAAGCACTTTATTTCATCCAGGTTCAAACCAATCTTGATTTTAATACGACAAAAACGCCATAGTCGAAACAACTACGAAATCAGTACGAAAGCACTATTGGTCCAGAATCAGTTGTGTTATTCACACAAGAGAAAGAATTTCGACGACACAGTAAATCCAGTTAAGGTTCACTTATTATGTCCACCTGACATAAGCAATAAAGTCCATCAAAGTGTATAGCAATATGTTGTTGCATGGATTAAAAAGGAAGAAAAAAGTGGTCGGGCTAACGGAACGAGTTCTTTTGTAAATAGCAATTCCACAAACAATTTATTTGACTACCTTGTATCTAATATATCACAATATATTTGACTACCTTGTATCTGGAGGAGCACTAATGCTCTGAAACTTGCCATAGAGCAAGATATTCTTATTAAAAAAACATAAGATAAACGTAGACAACGATAGAAACTCTGTGTAGCCGGACTTGGTACCGGCACTAGTAAGAGCTAGCGCAAGGGTTAAACCGGCTTATGGGTATAACCAAAAACCTTCCCTTTCTCTATCCCGTTTTCCTATTGTATAATGCACATAAGAATAAAATTCAGTACAGCTAGACTTCTTAATCCATTACCTCAGTTTTGAAAGATGGGTCAAGAAGTGCTTGGCGCTAAACTGTCGGCTAGCTCAAGGTGCCTAGTCAACTCGTAAACACTGTCACAATATGGATAAAAAATCGGACTAACACTTTCCGAAGAGTTTGTTCAAGAATTATCAGTAATTGTAGCATATATCAGCAGTATCAGTGAGAGGCCAATATACATGTACCTGTAAAATCTTCAGGTCATTGGATCCTACAGTCAATTTTACGGACTTATGCAGAATATCCTGTCAATATCCCCAATTGCGTGAAGAAAGTTAGTTATGTCCCAGTTTTACTTGATTTTTG
>MJUU01038578.1:38615-51991 GCA_002080025.1 Modiolus philippinarum | reverse complement strand
GCTTTTTGTCGTTGTTCCGTATTGTAGACCAGCTTCAAACTATAATGTTATTGTTTTATATTGAATGTTTTTTTTATCAGATAGATATGGCGTATCGTCGAATCTCATTTCCCAAAACCACTAAATTATTGTTAGCGATTGTAGGCAATTTAACTTGTATACTATGGTTTTGTCGTTTACCATCTAGAAATTAATTTTCGGAGGAAATTCTTTGTAAATGAGGAGAGAGAGAGAGAGATAGAAATCTGTCATTTAGTGGACGATTTAAAGTGGATAAAAGAAATAGGAAAATATTCAAATTGACGCAGCTAGAATTTTAACGGGGAAAGAACTCACATCATGTGTAAAAGTATGATCAGACTGAGTAGGAGACTCTAGCTGATAGACGGAATAAACATGAGTTAATATTTTCAGAAAAAGATATTAAAAATATGAAAAAGAAAGGAAATGGGGTAAATGTCAAGGAGACAACATCCCATATCCAGGTTATAACGACCAAAAACAAAACATAAGGGGTCACCATATGGTCTTCAACACAGTGAGGAACCTTACACCACATAGTAAGCCCTAAATGGCCCCGAAAAGGTAAAAAAGTGAATAAATCAATGGAAACAAACCACATCCAATAACCCAAATATCAAGAAACTAAAATTTTATAAGAAGACAAGGACAAGCCAATGACCAACATATTCCTGACTTGGGACAGGCGCAAAAATTGTGGCGGGCTAAACTCGTTTTCTTGGATCCAAACCCTCCCCCTATGTGTGGTGAAGGCTAAAAATAAATACACAAAAAGACTCGCAGTAAAAATCAAACTAGAAAAAAGTCCAACTTATCAAGACGAGTACCCTTACAATGAAGTACATAAAACATGAAGACAATACATACAGGTACTGTGCGGACAAATGCTCGCAGTTACTGACAGCTAGCTAAGGACATAATTTCCGTTGACTATGATATCAAGCCTTCTTACAAATGAAATTTCAATTGAAATACTTCTAAATAGATTTGGTATAACAACATCATCAATTATGAAAGAAGAACATGATATTGTGCAATGCCAAATACTGCCAAAATGAAAAATTATTTAAATTTAGTTATGTTGTAAAGCATTTAGGAGATGATCAATATTTTTACCAACAAAAACCAGAAGTAAAGATTTAACAACAATGCTGTATTTATATCCTTTATGAATAAGTTTGTTCAACGGATTAATAAGTTTGGAAGGACAATTTTTGAATTTATGTGCTTTGTAAATGATATTTCCATAGAAGTTTGGATGTGAAATGCCCTGATGTATAAGAGCCCTGCATGTAGAACCAAATTTTCTTAATAAGTCAATGTATCTATAATAAAATTTAGAGAATGTTTTTATCAATTTATGATATCTAAACCCTTGATGCCCTACACTACACTCCAGAATATTTGTCAAATTAGATACAATTCCCTGTGCCTGACAGACATTCTGAAATTACTAGGCAAAGTCGGAATATTTTATTGAAATATCTGTATTCTCAATACTTCCTTCCGTTCTTTGTCAAAAATTGGAATAGGAGTAATGCAACTGCCCACAGACTACAAATTGAAACTGGACGATACAAGGGTACCCCACGATGCCATAGATTATGTACTAAATGTTCCTCAAATAGTATTGAGAATGAAACTCATTTTGCGTTCGAATGTAGTAGTTATAATGATAAATAATGTTGTCTTATGTATATCGAAAGTGTAAAAATTTTAACAGTTTAAATAACACAAAAAAATAATATGGCTTTTTAGTGTTGATGCCCCTGAACTTTAAATTTCCCAAAAATATTCTCTTAATATTTATTCTTCAGTCTGTTAACTCCTTGTGGCATCGATCCCTGATGTCTGTTGCACTAAAACTATTCATTTTACTAGTTATTTTGCATCAGGTATTGGAAGTACTAACCGGTACATGGTGTTTTCATTTTTTAACCATGTTTAAACTTCGAAGACATGCTGTTATGTTCTTGTGGCATCGATCCCTGGTGCCTATTGCATTTAAGTTGTCGTTTCTTCTAGTTTTTTTTTTTGTTTGCATTAGGCACGGTTAGGTTATAGAGCTTTTAGCCCAGTTCTATGTTCCATTTGGCATCGACCACTAGTATCTGTTGCACTAAAGCTATTTACCTTTTATCACTGGCCTTCTTGCATTAGTCACAGGTATGGCATACAGCTATTTCATCAATTTTTATTTTATCCTCATAATTCTAATCTCATTTTTTCTCTTGCTTTTTTTTGCCATGCTGCCTTGTTAATTATTATACTCTAATTTACCACATCAGTAATTATTGCTCTACTGAAGTCAACCACATTAGTATCTTGCCATATAAAAAAAGACACACACACACTTTGAAATAATATGTACTCGTCTGTTTTTGTTTATATTATGTTGTTAATATATGTGCTCTTCATAATCATGGTAAAACATGTATGTTGCTTGTGTACCCTCGATCTGGAAAATAAAATTCTGTATTCTGTATTCTTTACTGTTCTGTCTTTATTGAATAAATATACTTACACCAAGGTGACAGTGACATGATCTTGTTATATTATAAATATACAAAAAATCACATAGTTTTTCTACTAAAGCTGATCAATATAATATTTTGAGACGATCACATTTTTTGTATATTAATGACGCATGCGTGAGATGTAAACTTCCGAGACGAAAACGCGAAAAGGCGAAAACGCGAATAGGCGAAAACACGAAAACGCGAAAAGGCGAAAACGCGAAAACACGAAAACGCGAAAACACGAAAACGCGAAAAGGCGAAAACACCAAAAAGTGAAAAGGCGAAAACGCCAAAAGGCGAAAACATGGAAAGGCGAAAACGCGAAAAGTCGAAAAGGCGAAAACGCGAAAACACGAAAACGCGAGATTTTACCGCGAAAAAGCGAAAAGGCGAGATCTATTTATTTTCTTGTTTTAGCGTTTTCGTCTTCATGTTTTCGCGTTTTCGTGTCCGGGATTTCGCGTTTTCGCGTTTTTGTTCTCGCGTTTTCGACTTTTCGTGTTTTCGCGTTTTTGTTTTCTTGATCTCGCGTTTTTGCCTTTTCGCTTTGTTGAATGATAGCACATAAACACGAAAACGCGAAAATGGCCGCATCCGGCTTCCATATGAAACCGGTGTTTTTATTGATTTTAATTTATCTAAATTGATGGATTTTTTTTACACTCAATAAGAAACTTTCATACAGGTAAATGCACTGGTTAAATAGATGTGGATAAATAAGTAGGAGAACTGTTACATGGTGCCGAAATAAAACGATGCACATATTACTTATAATATGGTTTGAGCATATCTAATTATATGATATAATTTTTTTTTTTTGAATTCATAGTATGTTTCTGTATTTTGAGTTTACCTTGTGGTATCCCATCAATATTTCAAATTTACAAACTATGTATCTTAAAGCTTAAGTATCCTTTATGATACCCCAATTAGTCTTTCAAAACTACATCATACTTTTATAAACAATGAAAGGATATGCAGTTAAAACAGATAAGTCTCTACAAATACATGTTGAAAAAGCAACCAATGTACAACGCTTTTATTGTTGTTATTCATCTTGAAATCACCATGAAGCCTTCAACAATGAGCTCTGCTAATACCTCATGGTAGGTTCAACGGCCCGTTGTACCTGTTTGAGCGGAATTTTTGCTAGATGTCGAGCAATGCTACGTCCATGGATGTTGTATCGTCAACAAACATAAAATAAACTGACAAAGTGTTCTTACAGCAGCTGTCATCCGTGCCCGACAAAAAGACTAATAGAAAACAATCAGAACATAGAACAACCACAGGGCACTCGTCGAGTTAATTGCAAGAAAACTTGGCAATATAAAATAGTGAGATTTGGGCATTATTAAACAGGTGGCCAGAATAACATTTAGACATTACAAAAATGCCAAAATTTCCATATGAGATACATACTATAGTTTGAGTATCTTTAATAGTACCCCATCAGTGTTTCAAAATTACACAGATCTTGTATTGGATCTCCTGTAGTTGGCGATCACAATTCTGGAATACCAGAATTGTTAACAATTCTGGAACAAAAATTTATTCCAGAATTGTTGTTCCAGAATTGTTCCAGAATTGTTAAAATTTTCAAATAATGCTAATTAAGTCAACAATTTAATCAAGGATTGTTGTTCCAGAATTGTTAGTTATGATTGTAATTCCATTTACTTAATCAAAGACTATAGATGAAACAATTATTAAAGTATACCAATAATTAAAGATCAAAGGGTATATTATATACACACTTTCATTAGTAAAAGAGTGATTAATCAAACACTGGGATAATGTCTTTAATTGTCCCAGCTAAAAAAAATCAAAAATGTATAAATTTCAATCACCCCAATATTCTTCATATCATAAATCGAATCATGCAACAAGTAACAGCACTGAGAAAAAAAAGTAACAGCACTGTTCCACCCTTTCCAACAGCCATGCATGCATTAGGCAGGGTTAATATTATTGTCATAAAATTATAAATCCACCTTCATGGGCAACACATGTACAGTACTTGGCAGATCTCAAGACACAAGCAAAAAGCCAAAAACATCGCTTGCGAACTGTGGCGTAACGATTAGCCAAATTATGACTCGACAAGGGCTGTCCAGTATGCTGCAGATGTACCATCAGGCAATGCGGTTAAACACAAAAGATTATCAATTGAATCTGAGTACCAATACCGCAAAAGACTAGTCACTGAACAGAGTGACAATTACAACAATGGTACTTTAACAGATGACCCCACAGCAACAACATCATTTTCCATGCAGCAATCGCTCAAGTTCATGATGCAGTTGGACAGAAAAGCACTTCAGAAACACCTTAGTGAACACCAAGACACATACAACTACCTTAGACAACAAAGCGTGCAGTTGAAAACCAAGACTGTGGACGAAATGAAGCTCACATGGATTACTGTTACTGTCTATCATTTGTCTTTAAGCATTTGAATATATGTGATTCAGAGGAAGATTTTTATAACAAAAGTCCATTTTCAAGGCGACCAACATATTTCAAAAAATATTATAGTTGTTAAAAAGCCAATGCTTTATCTTTCATTTCGGTGAAATGTAATAGAAATACAAGTTAACAACCCTACATTGCCCTTTTTATCTGTCATAAAAATGTCTAGATGATAGGTATATTAATATTCAGATTCAATCTTGTAAAAATTCTGGAATATCACAATGTTCCAGAATTGTTGGGAAAAAATTTTAAAAAATAACAATTCTGGAATAAATTTTTGTTCCAGAATTGTCAACAATTCTGGTATTCCAGAATTGTGATCGCCAACTACAGGAGATCCCTTGTATTATATTCGGAGTATATCATATGTAGTCCCTGTAACTACAAGTAATTCCTGAGCTGGTTTTGGCTTCAATGTAGGGCCTTTTAACCATTTGTTCTTTATCAGCTTTTATGCTTACGATTTCTTGATTTCCAATGTGTTAATTTGATCTTCACTGAAAAGGCAAAAGTTGTCAAATTGACCATTTGCAGAAAATAAACAAATAAACAGTATTTTGTTATTTCTCCACTATTACTTGGCCACTGTATTAGATTTCATATTTCCTTAGTATTTAGTATTCATTAGTATCTGATCAACCAAATGACAACAAATACGTAATCAATCAATACACAAGTCTGGTCTTTAAATAAAAGACTCTTTCAATCATTGCATTAAAAAAATATAGAGAAAAAAGAATTAGAAAACACAAAAAATTCCCAACAGAGTATATGGGGATATTAACAAAATTACCGAACAGAATTGTGAAGAGCGAAAGTCCACGAGGCAAACAGACAAAGCCGGAAACCACCGGAAATTGTCGACTGAAATGGCCATGACTTGGTACAGGCATTTAAAAAAATGGTGGGATAAACCGGTTTTATGGCAAGCCAAATCATCTTCCATTGCGGAAGTGTCCGGTAGCAACTCAGCAGCAATTGCCATTGAAAGGTTGTAGACAGTTAAAAGAAATGATCCAGGTATTAAGTAAAAATAAAGTACGGACTGAAACTTCAAATATTTTAAGGGACTGATATCTATTGAAGAATTTTAGGGATCGTATGAGACGGCAGTTTTTGAAGCTTTGTTAAATAAGGCGGCCACGGAGATAATTATGTCTCAGACAAATAAAAAAGTCTATATAATTTGTGCCAGCTCTCGCGCGAACGAATCAGCTGTGAAACACAACCATTCCGTAATTAGGAGAAGCTTAAATATTACTGTCCATGTAAGGGAATTTGATAATTTTGAAATTAAAATCATCCCTTTTGTCGTAAATTTTACGACATAGATAAAGTGCATTTCCAATATAAAAAACAAAACATAAAATTTAGCAGAATACTTTTTTTTCCCTAAAATTACAGTATTCTTTTTAATTTCCATGGCAACCGAAAGATCCACCATCCATTACAACCCATAACAGAACACCATTCAAAAACATTTGGACAGGGGTTCCCCTTATAATCAAGGTAATACATATTGCTGAAATAAAAACATTCAGACCACAATTCAAATAAAAATTCAAAAATTTGGGCAGAGGCTCCCCTTAATCCAATAGGGCCAATGTAAAAGCTATGGCCATCTTGGATGAGGTATGGACCAGCCAGATACATTTTTTGGATGGGACCTCCTAAGGACCATTGTGGCTAAGTTTGGTTCTAATTGAACTGGTAGCTTCTGAGAAGAAGATCTTTGAATGTCTTTTCCATAGTGTCAAATGTTAAAACTATGTTCCCGCTTGCGGCCATCTTGGATGAGGTCAGACCTGCCAGATACCTTTTGTTGGATGGGACCATCTTAAAATCATTGTGGCTTAGGTCAGTTTTAATTGGACTAGTAGTTTCTAAGAAGAAGATCTTTGAATGTCTTTTCCATAGGGTCCAATATTAAAACTATGTTCCCCACTGGCAGCCATCTTGGATGAGGTACAGACCTGTCGAATACTTATTTTGGAAGGGACCACCTAAGGACCATTGTGACTAAGTTTGGTTTTAATTGGATTGGTAGTTTCTGAGAAGATCTTTGAATGTCTTTCCCATAGGGTCCAATGTTAAAACTATGTTCCCACTGGCGGCCATCTTGGATTAGGTACAGACCCGCCGGATACTGTTTTTGGAAAGGACCAGCTAAGGACCATTGTGACGAAGTTTGGTTATAATTAGACTGGTAGTTTCTGAGAAGAAGATCTTTAAATGTCTTTTCCATAGGGTCCAATGATAAAACTATGTTCCCCGTTGGCGGCCATTTTGGATTAGGTACAGACTTGTGGGATAACTTTTTTGAAACGAACCATCAAAGGACCATTGTGACTTAATTTGGTTATAATTGGACTGGAAGTTTCAGAGAAGAAGGTCTTTGAATGTCTTTTCCATAGGGTCCAATGTTAAAACTATGTTCCCCGCTGGCGGCCATCTTGGATTAGAAGAATTTTTAAAGTGGACTACCCAAGGACTATTGTGACCAAGTTTGGTTCCAATTTGCCCAGTGGTTTCAGAGGAGAAGATCTTTGAATGAAAAGTTTACGCCGGACGGACGGACGGACGACGGATGGGCTAAGAAGATATAGATCTATTGGTTTCTGTCGTTTCTTTTATCTCTAGCTAGTTATGGAAGATATATAAAAGATATCTTTTAGATCGTTATTACATGTAATGTTATTGACGAGAAAAGTAATAAATGTATATCAGTAAGTTATTCACGAATATCGGAAAAAAACCAAAAAAAAACAATATCATAATAAACAAATGAGAAAATATATAAAACAAGAAAAAGGACATAATCTAAAGCCACAACTTCTTAAATGTCAATAGTGTTTAATTATTTAACAAAAAAAAAAGATCTTTAAAAATCAGGGGTCTTTTCATTGAATTAACTTCAAATTGATAGTTTTTAAACCTTTGGAAAATAATGTTACCGTATTTGATCAAAATCATTCAAATTTAATGTAAATTGTTGTTTGTTGCCATCTTTTGATTGACGTTAAAGCAAAAATGTATAATATTATGAAAGCTTATTTGGGTCACATTATGTGGTTCCGCATAAAAAAATCAACACGAATCGTGGCCACGAGAAACCAATCGTTCCCTCGAATTATCAAATCGTGGCCACGAGAAACAAATCGTCCCCACGAATTATCAAATCGTGGCCACGAGAAACAAATCGTTCCCACGAATTATCAAATCATGGCCAAGAGATACAAATCGTTCCCACGAATTATCTAATTGTGGCAACGAGGTACAAATCGTTCACACGGATCAACAAATCATGGCCTCGAGATACAAATCGTTCCCACGAATTGACAAATCGTGGCCACAAATAAACAAATCGTGGCCACGAATAAACAAATCGTTCTCACGATTTGACAAATCGTGGCCACGATAAAAAAATCGTTCCCACGAATTATCAAATCGTGGCCACGAGGTACAAATCGTTCCCACGGATCATCAAATCGTGGCCTCGGGATACAAATCGTCCCCACGAATTGACAAATCGTGGCCACAAATAAACAAATCGTGGCCACAAATAAACAAATCGTTCTCACGATTTGACAAATCGTTGCCACGAGAAACAAATCAATCCCACGATTTGACAAACTGTGGCCACGAAAAAAAAAACAAAGCGTTCCCACGATTTAATAATTCGTGGCCACGAGAAAAAAATCGTTCTAGCGATTTGACAAATTGGGCCATGAAAAACAAATCGTTCCCACGATTTGACAAATCCTGGCAACAAATTTACAAATCGTGGCCACGAAAAACAAATCGTTCCCATGACTTGACAAACTATGGCCACGAATAAACAAAGTGTTCCCACGAATTAGCAAATCGCTCCCATGAATAATCAAATCGTTGCCAAGAATCATCCAATTATTCTCATGAATTAACAAATCGTGGCCACGAGAAACAAATCGTTCCCACGATTTAACAATTTGTGGCCACGAGAAACAAACCGTTCTCACGATTTGACAAATTGGGACCACGAGAAACAAATCGTTCCCACGATTTGACAAATCATGGCCACAAATTAACAAATCTTGGCCACGAGAAACAAATCGTTCCCACGAATAATCAGATTGTGGCCACGAGGTACAAATCGTTACAACGGATCATCAAATCGTGGCCACGAGATACAAATCGTTCCCACGAATTGACAAATCATGGCCACGAATAAACAAATCGAGGCCACTAATAAACAAATCGTTCTCACGATTTGACAAATCATGGTCACAAGAAACAAATCGTTTCCAAGATTTGACAAACTGTGGCCACGAATAAACAAAGCGTTCCCACGATTTGACAAATCTTGGCCATGAGAAACAAATCGTTCTCACGATTTGACAAATCGGGGCCACGAGAAACAAATCGCTCCAACGATTTGACAAATCATGGCCACAAATTAACAAATCGCTCCCACGAATAATAAAATCGTTGCCAAGAATCATCCAATTGTTCTCACGAATTAAAAAATCATGGCCACGAGAAACAAATCGTGGCCACGAATGAACAAATTGTTCCCATTTTTTTTTTTTTTTTGGTAATGTTTTATTTGTATAAATGACATTCTGCAATTATATTGACAATTGAATAAAGCATGCATTAATCTGTGTACATAAAATTATGACAAAGTTAATAGTGTTTTAATTAATTTAAGGTTTCGTTTTAAAAAACATAGAATTTTAAAAAGGATAATAACAAAGGTTGTTTGTGGACAGGATATACCGTAATTTTCAGATCTAGTTATTAAAAATACTAAGCCTACTTTTGCTTACGAACATACATAAACAAATTAGTGGATCAATGGGGTTCCAGCAAGTATGTGCAATTTGTAATGGTTTATTCTTATAATATAAGTGTCTTTCAAAATAAAAATTTTTTTTGGAGGTAATTTATTAAGGCAAAGTCATTTAATTGTTGACCATTCATTTTAGTTCGGTATATATAAAATTTTGTTTGTAACAGTATCAAATTTCTGATATAATTTATTGGACTTTAGTTTAACAGTTCAAAAATAATAATATTCATATTCAATGGCAATTCTATCCCTGTTTTAGTTCTAACCCATTGATTTAAATTCTCCCATATGTCAAAAACTTTTGGACAAGACCAAAAAACATGTTCAATTGTTTCTATTTCATCTTTACAAAAGTCACATTTGTTACTTTGTTTTACCTTTGTTTTATTTAAAAACTCATTAGTTCCTTAAATTCTATGTGTTATTCTATATTGTAGCCATTGTAATTTGGAATTCTTTGTGGTAATAAAAGATAGTTTAGAAATTTTTTTCATATATCTGACATAAAACTTCTCTTTTGACTTTATCTGGTTTACTATTCCATATAAACTGAAACAAAAGACTTTCAAACTGGTGTAATATATGAATGTTTGGGTTAGGTAAGGACAGGAACAAATCAAGTTTGGATATGATTAATGTCTTGATTATAGTTATCTTTCCTATAGGAGACAAGATTTGATTAGTCCATGAATTAATAATGTTTTCAATTTCTTTAAATTTTGATTCATAATTTAATTTTTCCATCTCTTCCAAATCCACAGAAAATTTAATTCCAAAAAGGGTAAACCTGCTGGAACCCCATTCCAAGCTCCACTTCCTGCAAATAAAATCTTGACATTATTTTTCTCCCGATCCATACAACCTTAGTCTTATCCAAATTCATTCTGAGGCCTGACATTTCAGCATATTTTTTAAGTAAGCGAAGAGATGCGTCCAAGGATTCTGGTGAACCATCTAAAATAAGAGTGATGTCATCTGCATATTACGAAATTAAAAACTCAGTATCATCAATTTCTATACCTTTTCATCTTTTTTTTATTAAAATACTTAGGATTTCAGCACAGAGTAAAATATATATGGGGATAAAGGATCCCCTTGTCTGTAACCTCTTTGGACATCAAAAAAAAAAACAAAAAGATGATAATTTTGAGTCACTGAAGATTGTATTTTTCTATAGAAAGTTGTTATCCAATGTTTCATTGAATTTCCAAAATTGAAGAAATGTAAAACTTCCTCAATAAAGGACAATGAGATAGAGTCAAAAGCCTTTTCAAAGTCTATGAGGAGAAGTATACCAGGAATATCATTTGACTCTGTATAATACATCAAATCATATATTAGTCTGGTGTTTTCACCAATATATCTACCTGGTATAAAAACAGTTTGGTCCTTATCTATTAAAGTGGGTAACACAAATTTTAGTCGCTCCGAAATACAACTGGAGGCCAATTTATACATAGAATTTAAAAGGGTTATTGGTCTCCAATTTATCATGTATTGTCTTGGTTTATCATCTTTTGGAATACAGGTAATAATACCTTTTCTTTGAGTGACCGACATTTCCCCCTTTGTATAACCAAAATTTAAAGACCTACATATCAATCCAGAAAAATTTAAAAACTCATTTGTAAACTCATCTGATACAGGGCTGTTTATGTCAACCTTCGTCTAGAAAATACATTACGGCTTGTATGAGCCTCTCACACATGATTTTATAACACTGTCAATATCATTCGACAATACAGATTTTGAGAGAATTGTGTTTCAGGATAAAGGGAACAAGAATATTCTTCAAAAAACTATGTTGTGCTGAGCAACTGTTCCAATATTTTTTCATTGAACAGACATATATTTAGTAATTGCCTTGCAAGCCCTTTTTTCGTTATAGAGCATAGAATTTCGGTTAGATGAATTCCAACGAAAGAGAGAATATCAACCGTAATTGTACCTTGATAGTAGAACATACAAGGGAAGGCTTCACTGATCTGATACAACTTAATTCATCGTTGGCGGGACATTATTCCTTTGAAGACTTTATAAATTCTCATCAACATGAAATCTACCATTTATGTTATAACAAAAATCTGTGCTGTCAGTGTACCTTCGGGTATAGATTACCAAGAAATCAGATCTTACATCGTTTACAACTCGAAGTTTTGTTTGATAAGAATGGTGCTAAAAAGGCTTGCCACAAACCAAGCAGAACAGAAGATATCTGTTGCAGTTTTGCCCATCCTGGTCTGACAACATGCGCGCTAGATGTAACTCTTGCATGCTGTTTACTAGTGAACTTCTGTCAAGAGGTGTTCTGGTATAGCTTTCTTACAATACAGAGACAAACCCTGGAACATTTTCTTACACACAATAAACATGACATTTATCATCTGTATGACTATAACAGGACGTGTTGTCAGTGTCCATCAAGATACATGTTTCCAACACAAACTCGAGTGATGACTAAAAGACAATGGCGTCAGTTATATAATACATCATGTATGCCATGCAAACATCACAGAAAACGTTTGAAAGGGGGACCCCACACCATCTGTGCATCCTCAGTAACTACAGAAATAGCAGTTCGAAATTTAAATGCTGATTTGTCACAAATTTTGATTGACAAATTTTGTCCATTGAAAAAACAAGTAGAAAAATTAGTCAAATTAAGAAACAGTGTATTTGGACAAATGGAAACAGAAAAAATGTCAGACGATTATGTTAAATGCCGATATCAGATTGAAAATTGTCTTATTTCGATTGCTAAAATATGCAAAAACGAAAACGAAGTGAAGCAAAAACTGACGAATTTGGATAGGAGAACACTGGACGGGATTACTGCTGCAAACAATTAAAGACAAGTTGGATATTAATAAATCGTTGGTACACTTAAAAGAGGTAAGTTTATTTTGAAGTGTTTGATTGGATTCCATGTTAAAACATTTTGTTCAAATTGGAGTAACGGAAAATTTCTGTTTTTCACAGATCTAAAGGATCATTCTGTCCTTAGCTAATTTTGGTTTTACATTTAGATCATATTGGTTGTTTGTTCTCTATCAGTTTTTGAACATCTTTGAGTTTATGGTCTTCCAAACGTTTAGATTTTATCTGCACTGAAGAGACATAAGTTGTCGAAATGCGCATATGCAGAAAATAAATTCACAGTAACTTCGGTATTTTGTTATTTGTTACCACTGGGTTGATGCCTCTGCTGGTGGACTGTTAGTCCCCGAGGGCATTCACCAGCCCAGTAGTCAGTACTTCGGTGCTGACCCGAAAGCCGATGCTATTTGAAACCTTGCAATATCTAAATTTTTGTAAATTTTGTTGAAAACTAAGGAGCATCTCCCTCATGCACAGCTCTGTCCTTAGCTGATTTTTGCTTTACATTTAGATCATATTGGTTGTTTTTTTGAACATCTTTGAGTTTATGGTCTTCCAAACGTTTAGATTTTATCTGCACTGAAGAGACATAAGTTGTCGAAATGCGCATATGCAGAAAATAAATTCACAGTAACTTCGGTATTTAGTTATTT
>MJUU01038578.1:16809-33083 GCA_002080025.1 Modiolus philippinarum | reverse complement strand
TGCAGTCGCTAAACTTCAGACGCCGCAATCAAAACTGGGATTGTATGGAGATGAAAAGGGCCAGAAATTGAATGTTTTGGAGCCCAAAAAGTTGTCTTTCGTTGCCGGCAACACATTTGATGATGAGGGAGGCGGTGTATAAATCCCCAGCTGAACTGATGTTTGATGAACTGGAGGTAAGCATGCATGTTTTACTCTTTGATTTCTAAATAAATATAAGGATGCTGAATTATTTCCCTTTATAATCATGGAACTTAATTTTTTTACTAAAACACATACATCTTTATCTGCACTGATGAGACATAAGTTGTCGAAATGCGCATATGCAGAAAATATATGAACAGTAATTTCGGTATTTTGTTATTTATTACAACTGGGCGCTCCTGCTTCTGCTTGTGGACTGTTAGTCCCCGAGGGTATTCACCAACCCAGTAGTCAGTACTTCGGTGCTGACCCGAAAACCGAACTTTGGCTTTTCTATTTAGATGTTGTTTTTTTTTTGTTATTTGTTCTCTATCAGCTATTACATGTTTTTGGTCATTGGACTTCCAAATGTTTTGGCTTTATCTGCACTGATGAGACATAAGTTGTCGAAATGCGGAAAATAAATATGCAGAAAATAAATTAACAGTAACTTCGGTATTTTGTTATTTATACACACACAGGAACAAAAAAAGAAAGAAAAAAGAAAGCAAAAAAAAAATGATAAAATAAATTAAAAAAAAAATAAAAAGCAGAAAAAAAACCATACAAAAACTAAGCAGTTCTTAAATTTCCTATAATTCAATTGATCTGCCCGCACACCGTGAAAGTATCTTCAGTACAACTCTAGGTATTTGGTAATTTTATTTCTTGTAGTCAGTCTATTTACCCCCCCCCCGGAAAAAAAAATCTTTGTTGCGTTGTATCTGAATTTCATGAGAAATAGTTAATAGATGCAAGTTATTTTTTAATCTCTACTTGATTTTTTTAGGAAAAGGTGACAGTGTGTAAAGCAGAACTTGACAGTGCTAGAACCTATGCAGATGAACTGAAATTCAAGTATGCCAACCCTTTGATTGGGGTGGACAAAACTAAAAGCCAGTGTTCCAAGTGCCATCTAAGGGATGGCCATAAACGTTCAAATTGCGTGTATGGTGATTGCCAAGGACCAGAAAACTGTAATGACATTGATCGTCATCCTGCCGAGAAAAAACAGCTAACTGATGCCAATATGAACTATAAAAGTAAAGAAAAGGTTCCAAATAGCCTAAACGTCGAGAGGAAGAAATTTCAAAGTATAATTGACAATTTTAACAAGCAGTTCTCACCTTGTAATGAGTCTAACAGGAAGAAAACAATTGATCCAACCAGACAATTACTCGAAGCGAAAGGAGTTGAATTTCCGAGTTTTCGTACATCGCAAACCGACGAGCAAAGTACACTACAATTGATTACAACTATGAACATGATGACGAAGTCGTTAACAGGATTATATAATATTTTACCACATTCTGTTATTAACAATTCGCTTCCGACCAATTCTGGAAATAGTGACACTAAATTAAATGCATTTATTGAGGATTCTACTACACCCGATGTCGAGGATGATGAAAACAACGTCGAAATTTTACCCCCGAAAAAGAGGAAATTATTTTTGCGTTACTAATTTAGTTTATGGACTAACTTTTGTGTTTTCAATACAGGTTTGACGCTTTTTGTTGAATTTATATTTAGCGTAGGACGCTATTTACAGACCAATTTCTCTGGTTTTGCATTTTGTATTCACGCAGAAGGCGTGTTGCGGCATATAATGGATATTTAAATATCACGATTTGCAATCATTTCTGTGTTATAATTGAATTTGTAGGAATCTTAATTACTTGATATATATTATTCACAATGATCAAAATATCGCGATTAGTAAGTATTGATTATTTTGTATGCTATCATTGATTAATTTTGTATCGATACTTTCGTACTTGATTAAAGAAATAGTCTTTATTTTTTTATTTCATTTATTTATAGATACTTTGAATTGGAATTTCGGTCTTTAGCGCACATCAGTTGGGGCATTACGTATTTCATGCATTCCTCTAAGCGATTGGTTCATCGTATTTGACGTTGTTCCCATTCAATGTGTTTGCGCAGGTCAGTTTCTTGTGAATGGTTTTTTAAGACTGTGACGTGTTTGTCATGACGTATGATGTTTTGCTTGAAGTGGGAATTTCCAAGGTCATGTTTGCGCAGGTCAGTTTACTCGTCCATGCATTGTCCATACTGAATTTTGACGGCTTGTAATAGGAATTATGAAACATGGATAACGTTTAAAGTTCTATAAAATAAATAATCATATACTTAAATATCATTATAACTTTACCCTTCGATAAAACCAGATGATTTCAACAATAATTGACAAAGTGGGCTGAAATGACATCATTGGTAATTAATGCATGCCTTTCCGTCACCGCTCGGAAGCTCTTGATGTATTTCCGTAAAACGATAAACATTGTACACATATCGTCATATCAAAGAGAGTATAAATGCAAAATACGAATACTGCATTTTATAAGCATGAAGATATTTTTCAGCTGAAAAATTTCTTTTACAGTTAAAGTATATGATAAAAATGTCATTGCATGTCATTTTTCATATCACGTCCTTCATCAGCCTTCGGTCATAAATCATCCATCGAGCATGACTGCTCTCGGGCTGATATTACGACATTGGGCTAAGGAAGGAAGTGATATGAAAAATGCCAAGTAATCAGTATAGATTATTACATGTCTATATTCCGTTATCTGCCCTGATATCAGTCCCGAGACCTGATATCTGCCCGACGCGGTAGCGGAGGGCAGATATCGGTAGAGGGCTGATATCAGAGCAGATACCGGTATAGACATGTCATAATCTTTTTATCACATATTTGACGGGGGAAGGGGTGTTGCAAGCTCAAAGAAAACAATTTCATATCTATTTTGCTTTTAAAATGGAAGAAATTTTGGCAAACTCAGATTGATCAACCCCGCCCCACCCACACCCCACTTCTTTTTTTATTGTTGCAATACGTATGGTACATGTATCTCTTGAGAGATCCTTAAATAGAACGGATCAAGTAGTGTTCAAAAACTCTTTCTCATCTGAAAGATGAAAAAATCTTGCCAGGAATAACAATGCAATGTAAAACTGCAGTGTCAATCTTGACTTGATGAAATCTTACGTAGTTCACCTACTGTCTGAAGCCACTGTTCGAAAATTTCAGCATCATAAAGGTTTTCCATTGGTGTTTCATTTTTAAGGCACCAACAAATTCTGACTTTTCATTTTCAAAACAATTCTAAACCGAGAACAAGCTGCGCCGGGCTTCATCCATATTTTGTTTACGTTGCTAGATGACGTCGTCAACACAGGGCAAATAATAGTTATCTGCCCCGGACATGGATATCGATCAGAATTTCATCCGGTTATTACATTTGTCAAATGGTACAATTTGCGTATAAATATGTGATAATCTATAAATATATAAAAACTCACTCGACACGGAAGCATGTTAAAGTAGTACAACATGCAATACACTCACAAAAAACAAAAAAACCAAGGATGAAGTTTGAATATAACAACATACAGCAAACGTATGAAATAATAAGATTTTTTTGTCAAATATAATTATAAAATATGCAATGGTAAAAAGAGAAACATGGATATAGTTGAAATACTGCAGTGCAAAAAAGGGCAGAACAAGAAACACGGATGCACGTAAAATGTTTCTTTATACATTACCAAAAACATACAAAAGGGGGTTGACAGAGCAAGATATGTCAAACCAAAAGAGTACTGATTGAACAAAATGTCAGTTTACAGTGTAGAGTTCTACAGCGATTGATGTTTTTAGTTTCTGAGGAAAATCAGTAACTAGAACAATTAAACTGTTGTATTGTACAGTAATAGAGTATTTACTGGACTGCTTGCGAATACTGACTGGAACATTTGTAACGTAAGTGCGAACCGAACTGTCAGTCTAAAAAAGAACAAACCAAAGACGATGGCAACATCGGAAACACATAGATATGGACCGTAAAACGTCTACAGTGATGACTTCAAGTTATGGCTAACATACTCTCGTTTAAGTAGCCTATTTGTGAACAAACAGGCTCTATCAAGGAGTTCCCTGTATCGGCCACATTCCACTGAGTAGCGAATGAGTTGGGAGATGTGAACTCCATATGCCGGTGCTGTTGGAATGTTCCCACAAAGAAAATGGTAGTTGTCTATCGGAAAAATGAAGTAATCGCATCTGTAATACAGCTTAGTTTGTAAATACGGACTCAACAAGCAGTGAAAACTAACTTAACCTACGATGTACAGAGTGTTGCACTCTACAGTATCTTATAACTAGACAAGTTGTGGAAATACTGAGTGAACAAGTGATATGCATGGTACTGTGGAAGTACTTTTATTCGTGGACCTCAATTTTCGTGGTTTTCATAAAAATCACTATTTCGTGGGTACTAAAATTCGTGGTTTCAAAGTTCTACATTAAGACTCTATGGAAAAATGCATTTCGTTGGGAACTTAATTTCGTGGTTTAAGCGAACCACGAAATCCACGAAAATTGGAACCCCACGAACAATAGTACTTTCACTCTACAGTTACAACTCCATCGTTGATTACGTTTGTCTTTTGTCTTATTTGTGTTTTTTCTTTATAGTTCCTTAGCAGATTGTGGCATGTAATTATAATTTTCAGCCATTGTAAGTGTTTCCTGTTGTCCCTATTATTTCATACACAATACTAACTGAACAAGACATAAATACATAATGATTTGCCAGGTGTTGTTTGTCCGCCCTACGTCACAAACGTGTCCGGCCCATGTGACCAATTTCATGACGTTTTAGGCTCTATGACGTGACGTTTTCTATACTGTGACGTATTAAAAAGTAGTCTGGTAAATCCAAATACCATAGGTCGGATATGGTCTATTGGAGTACTACTGCATTCTAAGTTGTCTACAGGGTATTATTTTCCTTTTATGAATTTTGTAAAACTTTCTTATTATTGTTAAAAATATAAAATAAAATTATATAGACAAAAATGGAGGAATGATACCACTGAGACACCTTACGTATAAGTACATCAAAATGTTGCATAAACTTAGTGTAAATAAATGTAATTATGTGAATAAAACAAAAGGCAAATAGGCTTGTAGCTGGTTACTTTAATAAAAAAGAATGGACATTCGACATGCTTATGCTGGTTTAGTTAGTTGAAATAACAAAACAATAAATATTTTATTCTTACATTCTTTTTAATTTCAGAAAAGAGAAAAAAGCTTCTAGGTATGTTTGTTTTAATGCTTTTAATGCTTTAATTTACATGTTGTACAATATGTTTATCCATAGAAATACTGGTAATGTTCCAGGAATTAAATCGTTTTGCCAAAAAAATTATAATGACACAGATCTATTTGTATGTCCCAGATTATTTTTCATTCACATTATCAATTTGATTTTTATTAGAATTTATTCAGATATATAGTTGAAATGAGATGTCACGATTTGTCACCGCCAGAAACAAGACAAAAAGGATATTAAAATGCAAACATGTATTAATGAAGTCTTAACCAGGATTTTAAGCATTTGACCCTATGCATTTACCTCTAGAAAAAAACTGAATTGCACAGTCATATAAAATTAGACATCGTATGAAAAACCCCACATTTTTTGCGAAAATCCCTACTTTTAAGATAACTTCTATTTTTCTTCGAGTAATTTAAAAATGGAAGGAACTTTTTACATTTTTATGTTAATTTATCTATCATGAGGTTTTAACTGAGTTAATTTGTTGTGAAGTGAGCTTTTAATATTTTCTAAAATGATATACTTTATGCCTTATAATTATAATTTCAGCCATAATTTAGGTGTAAAAGCCTAGTTGTTCTCTTCTGTGCTGGACAAACATATAAACACATCAGGACTATCAGTCTCATCTCACACATATAAACAAAACAATATCATCCATCTCAGTCACCCGTCTACACAAACAGAAGTATCAGTCTCCATCACACATAAACGCAACAGACAATTAGTCTCAAATTTCAAGCGTCACACATATAACCACAACAGCAGTGTCAATCTTCTTTCTTGCTTCACATATATGAACGAAACGGGACCATAGGTCTCACATCACACATATTAACACAACAGAACCATCAGTCTCATGTCACATATATAAATACAAAAGGGCTTACATCACATCATGGTCTCACAACACGTAAAGAAACCACAATTAGACTATAACGTTTACAATAAAAGACCATGGAGCTCGCAGCACATACTTTAAAACATAGCAACAGATCATACGTCAAAATATTAGCCAATATAAGACTATACATCTCACAGCACATATATAAACCAGACTAAACCCACAGATAGTAAAAACATACTGTACATATTACATGTAGTTACATTAGATATTGTAAATGTAAATCACAATTGATGTTATTACCTAGTATAAATCTACCTGTACTATATACAATTTGTCTGGTAATTCAAATATATGTTTTCTCAAATTGATATAGTTAATGTATTATTTTGATTGATATGGTGGTATTTCTTCATTCTTATACAGAAAATACGAAATGTATTATTCAAACCCACTCAGAAGAAGGGACATTTGTCCGAACAAATTCTGTAGACAAAGCTTTTTCATGTGTAAACAAAAAAAGGATTGTAATTCTCATCGGAACACCTGGTATTGGAAAGTCTCGTGTTGGCCTAGAATTACTTCGACAAATGTCGGCGGATTCGAAGACACAGTTGTCATGGAACAGTCAGACACTTAAATGTATACAATTTGATGATATTTCACAGTGGCGGGATATGAGTGATGGTATGGATGTTGTTTTCATAGATGATGTATTTGGAAGGACAAACTGCAGTTACAATGAAAGCGTTCATTCTCAATTACTTGATATAATTTTTGCAACCATTCAAAATAAGAACATTAAAGTTATACTTGCCATGAGGAAAAATATCTATCAGACAATTGTCACCGACACAAACAGGCACAGAATTTTCCATGATCAAAATGTCTTAGATTTAAGTTTAGATGAAAATCAGATGACTGTAGAAGAAAAGAAATTCTGTCTCATGAATTATTTTACAAAGAACAAAATATTAGTAAAGAAGGAAAACATTAGTGATAAACTGCCACAACAGCATATTTACATCAGGATACATTACATAAAATTCTTAATTGTGATGTCGGGACACAGATAGGATTTCCAGAAGCATGCTATCTTTTTGCTTCACATCGAAAGTTTACTAAACAAGGTTATGGCTTTTTCTGCCATCCAACAGATCACTTGTCACAAGAAATTGATAACTTAAGAAAGGAAGGAGATACAAACGAAAGGAGTATGGTAGATTTCACACTTTTAGTTTCCATTCTTTTAAATGGCGATTCTATCAATATACATGAAATAAAGAAAGATGAATTCCAGAAGTTGATGACAACTATGTATGTGAAGCCTCTTGCTAACATTCAAACATCATATATTCATGAATCAGCAGAACAACTGAAGGGGAAATATTTAAAAATTAACAAGGATGGTTATTATTGCTTTCAACACAGATTGATATCTGAGGCTGTTCTGATGTCCTTCAGAACTACTGATCCTAGACGTGTTATACCCTTGTTAGGTTTGGATTTCATTACAGAAATGGCCAGATCTCATTTTTATCTCCCAAGTGAATGGGAGGTTATCTTTTCTGTTCCACCATCGTGTTATAGTCACCTTGCTCAGAGATTGCTGCAGTTACTTGAAACATATTACGATGAAGATGGGAATGACATATCTTATCAGTTTGTACAGAATCTGTGTAAATCAAAGATTATGAGAATGACAAGTGAAAAAATCTTAAAAGAAATGATTGCACAATACAAGTACAATAAATCTTACTGTGGGTTAGGGTTGTTAATGGATTATCTATTCACTGGAAGTATTCCCTATTTTAAAATCGAAACATCAAATTTTTATTTACCATCAGCCTTATTGATGTTCTGTAACATTGACTCTGTTCCCCAATGTTTATATGACAATATACGAAACACAATGAAATCAAAGTTACACAGTAATGAAATAGAGGCATGTAAAGAGACACTGATTGCATCATTTAACTTTGCGATCTATACACTAGATGTAAAAAGATCAACTGTAATACTGAAGATACTTACAGATCACAATATAAAACAAGATGTCTACCTTGAGGATTTCTGTATCAACATTGTGAGATGTCAAGGTTTCCCCGGGGTACAGTTATTGATAAGTTTACATGATTTATGTCAGGTTTTTACCAATACATCATTGTCAAGTAAGATATTCAGGTTATTTACTATTTACTCACATTATAATAAAACCAATATTGACAACAACATGAAACGGTTCATTGCATCAATTATTGTAAACAATGACCATGCCAGTTTACCAGTGAGTGATATAGCTGAGTTTGTTAGTAGACATGGACAGCTTGACTTTGTGAAGGATATATGTGGAAGATTTGATAGTAGTTTGTTTGATGTAGATAACATGATTGGAAAGGCTTTTTCTAATAGTAATACTGAAGTAATACAATGGTTAGTGGAGAAGTATCATGGATTATATAATGTACAGAAGGCACTAAATGATGCTTGTAGAAATGATTACATGGAGGTTGTTCAAAATATACTTGCGAAATCTGATCATGCTTTACTAGATATGAGAAAAGCCATGAATAATGCATGTAATAGTTTCAGGAATACCACTAAACTTGTGAAATGGTTGTGCGAGAACTTTGACAATAATTTGTTTGATTTGAAGACAGCAATGAACGAATCATGTAGTTGTTGGTGGAGGGATAACACTGAACTTGTCAAATGGTTTTTGTGTGAGAAATTTAGTAGTGATTTTTTTGACATGAAGACAGCAATGAATGGGGCATGTATGACTGGTAGGATTGAACTTGTTAAATGGTTGTGTCAGACGTTTGATAACAATTTGTTTGATATGAAGACAGTAATGAATATAGCATGTACAAGTTGTAACACTGAACTTGTAAAATGGTTGTGTGAGGAGTGTGACCATAGTTTGTTTGATATCAAGACAGCAATGAATGAGGCTTGTGGTTGTGCATGGAACACTGACCTTGTTAAATTGTTTTGTAAGAAGTTTGACAAAAAACTGTTTGATATGAAGACAGTGATGAATGACATAAGTTTGAATGGTACCACTGAACTTGTAAAATGGTTGTGTGAGAAGTTTCACCATAATTTGTTTGATATGAAAACAGTAATGGATGAGGCGTGTAGATATGGTAACACTGAACTTGTTAAATGGTTGTGCGAGAAGTTTGGCCATAATTTGTTTAATATGAAGATTGCAATGAATGAGGCATGTAGCAGAGATCACACTGAACTTGTTAAATGGTTGTGTGAGAACTTTGATCATGATTCCTTTGATATGAAGAGAGTAATAAATGAGGCATGTAATAACTGTAACATTGAACAAGTTAAAAGTTTGTATGAGAAGTTTGGTAATAATTTGTTTGATATTAAGACAATAGTGAACGAGGCATGTAGCCATGGTAACACTGAATTCGTTAAATGGTTGTGTGAGAATTTTGATAATAATATGTTTGATATTGAGACAGCAGTCAATGAAGCACGGAGTTGCAGGTGGAGTTGGAGGGACAACACTGAACTTCTTGAATGGTTTAGTGAGAGGTTTAAAATTGATGGTTGAAAAAAATTATTTCAATTCTATTTATTACTCCATTTATTTAGGGTTTTATTACATCTGTAGACGTTGTTTCCGAGTTGGTGGTCAGTAAAATAAGTTGGAACTTATGAAAAACAACTTATATATATTGTTTTGTTTCATTTCTATTCAGCTTGAAAAACTTAAAAGAATGAGTGGGTCACACATTGGTCCAAATATTTAGTATAAAAAGGTTGAACCTACTCTATCAATTAACATACATTTTGTGTCTGTATAGAACACACTATCAATGTACAAAGTTATTGTTTCTGTGTAGAAAACATTTTATCAATGTAAATTGCCATATGGAGAAATTTGTGCATTTTTGCTCATTTGCATATTTTATTGCGGAGTCAAATACGGGCACCAGAATCCCATTGTGTTGATAGAAAAATTTTTGAAAAATAGCTATTCTTGCTTAAAACTGAGTTGCAGATATACTACAAGGGACATTGATGGGACATTTGATATGCAGTCAAATGAATCATGTCAGATTAACGAGGAAATAATTCCAAACTTACCAAGCCACATGAAAATCCGAAGCGAGAGTCCTTTAACATTCCATCATAAATATTTTGTGGAAATGGCTGAAAAAATCATCAAAAATAATACATGGTAAGACAACAAATTTTTGAATGCCAAAGAAAATTCTGCAACAAATCTTAATTATGTAAACTAAAACTTCACTGAAGCTAAATATGTACAAGTTTGAAGATGTAAGAATTTATAAAAACAGCGTTTACTCTAAAAATTCTCGATTAAAGTATTGTTTTGACATTGAAAACGAAATAAGGGAATGTCGAATTGATTTTAAAAAGGAATACAATAACGGGGAAGACTGAATATCCGTGTTTTTAGCAATAAAAGTTGTTTGACGAAGTTGGCGTTGGTGAATATATTGATAAGTCAGGTGAATATTTTTCTAGTTTAAATACCATATATATGCATTCAAAAGGAACATTATTTCTCTATATGGTTGTTGCAACTGTATGGTGCACATTTCATCAATGTAAATAGATGCTGAAATGTATAGTACACAGATGTCCCGTTCTGGATATTGTTTTTCCATTTATTGGTTCTGTATATCCAATGTATTTCCCATCTTATCATGGTTAATTTTGTATTCAGTTTATATTTCAGGACCGGATTTCTTTGTCTAACTTTACATTTATTTGTATTGTAGAGGATGTTATTCTTTATTTTTGCAGATTTTGATATCTTTATGCTTGAAAGTTTCTCATGTTTCTAGAATTATATATTATTCTAACATGGCTCTTGTTAAGGAGGCTCACTCCTGATGTTGTTTATATCAAGGATTTCATGAAACCTATTTTATTTTACTGAGCATTGTACACTAAATGAAATGGTAAAAAGAAATATATAGGTCAGTGTGCTTTATTTCGAGATACAAGTCATTAAAAAAATTTGGCGGGAAGCAGATTTCTCTGGATTTTCGCTTTATTTAACATAGAATTATTTTTTGTCTAAAAGCTAAGGGGTTATATCAAGAATTTTATGAAAACTTGTCAGGTGTCTAAATTTGACCCATAGAACATATTCATGAAATAAAAAGTGGGGGTCCGTATGCAAAATTCTTTAAGCCATTGAACTGGACAAAACCAGAGAAGTTCCGAAATCTGACACAAATTCAAAAATGTGACGAGTGAGCCTCCTTTATAAAAATTAAGGACATTTTTTTACTAAACCATGCCATTCAGACACGTCAATGTGCATTGTTTTGCTTTCGAGTCGGATTTTGAACTTGCACCAAAACGTCAAATTGTGTATTGTAACGTCATAGACACAAACAACAGTGGAGACGGCCTTCTCTTAGATCGCTTCAGAAAGGAAAATTCTATTTTCTGTCATATTAGAATCGAAATTATGCATGGCAGGTATATGGTTAAAATTGAATATAAAGGCCCATCTCATGGTTAAATAACAATAACCATATACCTGCCATGAATTATTTCTTAAATAAGTGTTGACTGGAGAGTGATTACTTTTCAGTAGTGCAGTGTAGACATCACCACATAAGTTTTCCTTACCATATTTTCTGTACAATATTTATAGAGACTCTTATTCCATAACCTTGTTTGGCTTAGGTTTTTCTTCTATACTTTCATGAACCTCATTCATAGTATGTAATTCTGTGGTATTGAATTCAGTGGGTTTTTTTTTTAGAATTTTGCGACACCACAATTAGACAGTGAGGGGATAACTTATAAATACCGAAGTAACTTTGAATTTAGTTTCTGCATATTCGTATTTCGTCAATTTATGTCTCTTCAGTGCAGATAAAATCTAAACGTTTGGAAAACCATAAACTCATAGATGTTTAAAAAAAACTGTATAAAAAATGTAAAGCCAAAATCAGCTAAAGACAGAGTTTTGCATGAGGGAGATACTCCTTAGTTTTCAACAAAATTTACAAAAAGTTAGATATTGTAAGGTTCCAAATAGAATCGGCTTTCGGGTCAGCCCCGAAGTACTGACTACTGGGCTGGTGAATACCCTCGGGGATTTACAATCTACCAGCAGAGGCATATAACCAGTGGTAACAAATTTACAGTGAATTCAGTTTCTGTATATGCGCATTTCCACAACTTATCTCTCTTAAGTGCGGAAAGAGTTGATTGATTTTTTTTGCCATGTTTTACTTAGCATTGTATTATTTTTTTTCATTATTGTAAGTACAATTTGTAATGTAACTTGTTTGCTAATTTTGATAAAAACTTATCCGAACAGTTTGTTTGAAACTTTTGTATTAATCTTGCTCAATATTTGGATGGCTAATGTACAACTCGGGAAAAAATTATAGTTTCAATGTTAATTTCATGTCAATGATTGTGACCTTGCATAGCTAACATTCTGTGTTTCATTATTGTTAGATAGTGGATATGTCTTAATTAGTCCAATGTCTTGATTGATTTATTGTTCAGAATGCAGCAGTAAAATATTGGATTGATCATGTCACACTGATGGTATGTTTTTTTTATATACACAGTGTATCCAAGACCTTAGGCAATTAACTCGGTGAAAGTCAGTAAACTTATTAAGTAAGGTAGACAGACAGTAATATTCATATTCATGATATTTTGCTGTAAGTTGGCACAATTGAAGAACCAATCCTACTTACCTGAAATTTGTTATAAAAAAGTATGGGTCACCATGCTTGCTTTTTCTACAATTGAGATCAAGGTTTGCTCATTTTTAGCCATTTTTCATCTAAATTTACATAGAATGTATGGGGGAAAATACGGAAAGGCAATTTTTAGCTTAATAGAAATGACCTTTTTATCCATGAGAATTTGATGTATTTTTGTGAGCAGATAGTTTATTACGTAATTTCTTTGTTTCAATAAAAAAAATGTAGATGTCACCATGCTTTTAACAGAGATATTCTACAAAGTTTCTGGATTAAACATTATTTACGGGAAAAGAGAGTTAATTTGCGGCAAGGTAAACGAAATATGACGTTTCATATCTGTCATTCAATTACGACGTTACAAAGGATAAGCCGTCAAAGTACTGTTCTACGATTTACCCCCTCATATCCTAAAATACAGTATGGTTATCTCTTAATTTCCTAGTGAAATCAGTGAATGAAATGTTGAAATGTTTTTCTTCCATTTGATCGATTCGGACTTTTGTTGTCACTTTTATTGTTTAAAATAAAAAGAAAATATTCATAAAAAAAAATTAGAAAATTTAAAGAACCAAATTAAAGCTGAGTGATGGGTGTTTGGAAACTACTCTTTTATGTAGTATCAAATGATTTACCTCCCATTTCTTAATTCTTTATATCCCAAAGTCCTTGAAATTTAGATAATTTTAAAATAATGATAATATGATGAAAACTAGATAGTCATATCTTAACAAAATTGAAATTTATTGCATGGCTCTTATTACCTCTCCTAAAAGACTTCAAGCCTTCAGTCTTCTGAAATGTGTGGAAAGTACCCTCAAACCTCAATTTAAAAAACAATCGGTACTGAAAAAAAAAAGTTTTATATTTTGTATTTATTTTATGCTTATACACTTTAATTGCATGCTTTTATCATCATTAATCATTATTTTTTTTAAGTTTTCATTGTAAAATGTTGAAAAGTAGGATTTTCACCTTTACCAATCTTCGGCAAATTTGCTCCAAGGAAAAAATAACATATCAAACATGCCATGTTTGAACAATTGTTATTCAAAGTTCACTTAGTAAAATCTTTAAATATATCTTAATATGTTTTTAGGTAGCCCTGATATACTTACGTCTTGGTGTTACTGTTGTCCCTGGATTGTTCATTTTTTTTTCTTTGTTTTGTTTTGTTTTGTTTTTTTGTTTTGTTTTGTTTTGTTTTTGTTTTTTTTTTTTTTGACTGACGGTTCGGTTCTCTTTTACTTTATTTTACTCCACGTGAAAAAAGTTGGCATATTAAATGACATTATTTTGTTCATGCCTTAGTGGTGGTTATCCACTTGGTTTCTGACAAAAGAACTTTTAAAAAATTTTTACAATGAAACTTTGAGCAATATGCTCTAAAGATTGGTCAAATTTGGTGTTTTTGCACTATATTTACAATAGAATTATATGGGAAATAGCCCTATACCACATTAAATGGCATATTTTTTTCTATAAACAGACATACATTTTTTTCCAAACTTTGTATATTCATTGGTATGATATGGAACTTCAATTTAAAAACAAAAAGATGTGTCACGGACCTTTTAAAAAAGTTATTTCATGAAACATGAAGAATTTGTTAGTTTTTCAAGAAAGCGGATATAACTTAATTCAAATAATTTGGGACCCCGAAATTAAGAAAACCACATTTTTGGTAGAATTATAATAAATATATTTTGTTTAAATGCTTTTGACGAATTCAAAAAAGAAGTTGAATAACTACCTTATTTTTTATCAAGCTTAAAAAATTTGACCCATTCCATTGTATTTCGGTATAGAATTATCTCCTTTTGATCATATTAATCTTTCTGAAATTTTGGCAAATATATATTTTATTATTGGAACAAACTTGATACTAATTGTTCATTTTTATTTAAATTATTGTATTTAAGACATACAAAATCATTTAGACAATTACTGAATTTTTGCTTAGATGTGCAAAAAAGATGCTCGGTTTTAGACACCCCAACTACCTGAACTGTATTTTGATAGAGGATATTCTTTTAATAGTTTGGTCAACAGATACTTCACACTTATTAGTTTGTTAAGATATACGAAATATTTAGTTCTTGCTTGAAATACATTGATATACTGATGTTTATAATGATTTTCATGAAGGTGTATCACTCCTCATGTTTTTTTCTTACTTTTTGATCTTCTGTGATTTTATCCATTATAATGCATTGGAATATTTTGCACACTGGCCCCTTTTTTGTTCAAAACTTGATTTAATGCACCAAAAGAAGACTTCTAACAAAAATTATGAAATTCTTAATATTCATTCATTGCAGTTTAAATGGACAAATTTTCCGTCCAATGTCAATGGAAAATTTAGAGGGGCTATCGCTTGTTACTCCAAAATGAGCACACTAACATACAAATGTACCAATATTTTTTGCTTACATTGTTCCAGCACACCGAATCATCAATATAAAATTCTTAAAATTCTAGACATAAGGAGTAACCTGCCTTTATATGAGCTGGGAGATGAACATTATATCATATATGGATGAAACAAGACTATTGTTCAAATTAAAAAAAAATTGTTCTTAAAATTGTTGTATATGTAAAATACTATGTAAGGTATAATAATACGCATTATTAAACATGACATAGACATCGCCATTGTAAATGTTACCTCAGAGAACATGGACATTTATCACAATATGTCACCTGACATAGACATCGCTTAAGTTAGTCTTCCTTCAGAGGATGTAGATATAAATCGCTTAATATATCACATGATGTCGATATCGCTAAACTTATAATTATCCCAAAGGGAATGACATATTATTTATCTATTATGGACTTATCCCGAGGAATTGGTTTTCATTTAGTGTTATGTGGTGCTTGTAGTGCACGAGCCGACGGGTGAGAGCACTTTACCGCACAATAGGAAAAATCTAATTGGCACCAGGGTGCACAAGCCGAGTTGCAACTTCAAATATCATGTGACCAAGTTAATGTGAAGACCCAAATATTTCTAAAATTGTCTATTGTCTTTCCTACCTAATATCCAAAATTCTAAGAATTAAAGAAGGTCTGTTTTCTAGTTTCATGTCTTGACATTTCAATATATAAATTTATTTTCGTCCACTGTGACCTTCACTGACCTTGGCCTTTGAATCGTTGGGTTCCTCCCTTCCTGGTATCCAACAATATATCGAAGTTTCAATTCAGTTGGATGTAAACTTTTTGAGTCAATATCAGCTGGAAACCAAACTGAAATTTTCAGTCTATTTTCAGTCACTGTGACCTTGACCTTTGGCCTACTTTCTCCAAAATCAGTAGGGTTCATCCCCTTCTGGTACCCAACAATATATC
>MJUU01038578.1:0-14818 GCA_002080025.1 Modiolus philippinarum | reverse complement strand
TCTATAATGATTTAGTATGAGTATATATTTCACAATTAATTCGTTACTGTAGAGCGTGCAGTACATACAGTGACTTTGTGGAAAGAGCAAAAGCACTGTCACAAAAACTGCTGAGTCAGGGATATGTTCAGCCTTTGTTACTTTCGTCCCTTCAGAAATTCTATGGCCGTCACCACGACATCATAGATAGATATGAAATGTCAGTGTCACAAATAAAAACTGACATTTTCAGCTAGATTCGCGTCTTCCCTGATTTGACATTACCGGTTTCGACTTTACCCTGGATTGACCCACTGACAGTGTGACGGGTGCTGTGCACAGAGCAGGACATGCTTACCCTTCCGGGGCACCTGATGTCACTCTTGTTTATTGAGAGTTCACACTGTTAGTGCTTTAGTTTTTTGTGTTGTATATGTAACGTTCGTGTGTTTTGTGGGCATGTGGTGTCTTTGGTCTTCCGTCTTTTGGTGTTCTTGCTTTTGCCTTGTCTCTGGATTTTGATTTGTGTAATCTTGTGCTTTGTTCCTTCGGTATTCTACTGCCGTTGTTTAGTAAATAACCGATAAAAAGAATAATAAAAGCTTGTTTCCGATACTTCAAATATTGTCTCCGATAATACACTCGCCCACAAGTGGACTCGTCCATTATTATCGACAATATTTTCCGGATCAGATTGTTCTATATGAAAGGGAAAGTGTCAATTGGGAAGTTATGATCATTACGCTCTTCTTATAAGATTCAGGGGCCATGTTAGCGAAGCTGTCTTAGGACTAAGATATGTCTTTAGATGGTCTTATGACATGTTTTAGTCCTAAGTCAGGTTAACGAACGGATCCTAAATTAAGATATATCCTACAATCAATCCTAAATTTAAGACACCAAGACCCGTGTTAATGAAACTATCTTAAGATATGTCCTAAGACATGTCTTAAGACATATTTAAGTACACTGTTAGGACCATCTTATGACATGTCTGAGATTGTAAAACAAAGCTATCTTAGGACTATCCTAGTTTAGGACATCCTAATTAATGTCCTATAAAAATATTTTAAAATTATTTCAATAAAAAAGATGTTCAAAAGTAAGAAAATACCGAAGTAACAATTTATAAGAGTTGTAAACTATGCAACGAATATGAAAAAGTGTAAGTGATAAAATGAAGTATTGAATCAAATGATATTTTTGGAATAACTTTGTTGAAACTAATTGTGATTTCTATAAAATGATGTATGAAATCAAATCGCATCAAAATGTAATGAAGGAAAGTTGGGGTAGTGTATACTAATCAAGACATGTATTATATACATGTAGTTACATAACTGAACTGTCTTCAAGATGTTATCGTGTATTGTCACAACAGGGTCAAAGGATAAAATCGTGCAAGTTGGATATAAAAGTAAATAAAAATTTCGGTGCGAGTAAAATCGTACATGTAACTAATAATTTGATCAGTTGTTCCCGAATCTGATGTACAGAAGTGGAAAATAGTGGTTTTTAGTCAATATTTTTAACTGGACACCTCTTTTGATGTCTTAAATTTAGGATTGATTTTAGGATATATCTTAATTTAGGACCCGTTCGTTAACCTGACTTAGGACTAAAATATGTCATAAGACCATCTAAAGGCATATCTTAGTCCTAAGACTGCTTCGTTAATACGGCCCCTGAAGAGGTGTCCTAAGAGTGTCTCAAGTTTAAAATATTGACTAAAAGCCACCATTTTCCACTTTTGTTCATCAGATTCAGGAACAACTGATCAAGTTACAGGTACGATTTTACTCGCACCGATATTTTATTTACTTTTATATCCAACTTGCACGATTTCATCCTTTGACCCTGTGTGACATGACATGACAGTTCAATTATGTAAACTACATGTATATAATACAATTATTGCTTAGAATACAGTACCCCAACTTTTGAAGCGATTTGATTTCAGACATCATTTTATAGATATCACAATTAGTTTCAACAAAGTTATTCCAAAAATATCAATTTATTAAATACTTCATTTTTCACTTACATTGTTTCTTATTCGTTGCATAGTTTACAACTCTCATAAACTGTTACTTCGGTATTTTCTTACCGTTGATCATCTTTTTTATTGAAATAAATATTATACTTTTATAAGGACATTAATAAGGATATCCTAAACTAGGATAGTCCTAAGATGGCTTTGTTGTACAATCTAAGACATGTCTTAAGATGGTCTTAACAGTGTCCTTAAAAATGTCCTAAGACATGTCTTAGGACATATCTTAAAATAGTTTCGTTAACACGGGCCCAGACGCCCATCTTCGTCATAACTACTGAACGAAGTTTATTTTCCTTAGGGAAAATTTCACAATGTCTGGCCAATTTACTGTTTACCTTATATTAAAGCAATAATAGTTTTAATATAATTTACCTAAAGTGAAATATAAAAAGCGTGACAACTTTTCTACGGTCGTACTTTTCAATTTTAATTGCTGAAGTAAGAAAATATTGTTCAAAGGTTTTGTCATATTAACATCTTGATTAAAGCAATATGAGCTACATTTCTTCAATTTTTTGGGAAGTTCTAAAAAAAAGCATTGTTTTGTATCCATTTGTCTAGAAAATGATATCAAATACCCTTTTATGGATTAAAACGCCAAGAATACTTCATAATTTCGATTATTAAACTAATTCTGAATACTATTTTCATCAATCATGAGGGTGATTTATGTTCGATAGTGACCGAGATACTATATATATTCAACCTAAACAAACGTACCTTCGGATGGGTGTCTACACTTGACATTTGTGATGCGGTTACCGGTTTAAAAATAACTTTTTCGAATTATTTTGCTCCAAGGGGTGTAGTTAAGAAACAGATCCGCGAAAAATGCGAAAAAAATTATTCCGGATTACAATTCTTTTCATGTTCCGTCCCCGGGGTTAGTTAACAATTTACCATATGCCCGACTCGGTTCTGACTTACGTAATAAAGACAAAGTAAAATCGGTCGCGTTCGTGACCATTGCAATGTACAATGTACATATGGAGTTATTGTGAAATTTCATAGAACTACAGTTTAAAAATAATTAGGAAATAATGGAAAGAATAATATGGGATGTATTTTATTATTTTGACAATGTAAACAATGATTTTTACTCTATCTTTCAACTTTCTATTAGCACATTGCACGTGATTTTATCAGACCATGACATAATGTCAGTATAAACAATGCCGTTACGAATGTATCGGGAACATTTTAGCTGAGTTCGCAAGCATACGAATCATCCCGAGAATACATTCTTTTCTGGCAAGCAATTAATAAACTCGTGTTACATTTTTCTTAATTTGGAAGCTTTTTATACGTTTCCACGAGGGACTTGATACTGCTTAATTTCTGGATACTTGAAATGATGAATTCTTCTGGAACCAAAAAATTAAAAAAATACAGCTCATATTGCTTTAAGATATCAAATTTACGAGAATCTCATTTTTACTCTGAATAATTTACCATACCATACTTTTTTGGATGTCCGAAACATATAGATTATAGAAATATCCTATTTCATAACGGCTAATTACTATTTGGATACTAAACTTTTAACTTCCGGCAGCATAAAGCTCAACAATGAGCAAAATGAATGCATTTTCAGCCGGACGGCAAAGTACCGATTATCCCATTAAAACCGCCATTCTCATGACCAAAATTCCAAGGGGAGATAATGAACGAAAAGTTCCCCACCAGGTGGCGCTATTCAGTTGTTGTGTTTGTTTACTTTGGGCGTTCCAAGTAAAACGTGATTATTTCGTTAAAAAAGAATAAAAGCTTATAAATTTTTTAATCAAAATAAAAGTTAAAAGATTAATTAACTCATTTCTGTGCGGAATGTCTACTTTTATTGCCAAAAAAGTTAGAAAATCTTGCACCGAAAGTGACCTTAAAAATGTAAACAAACATTTTGCGACGCGTAAGCATAAATTTGCTCACTCAGAAAAGCTGACAATTTCGTTATCGCGGATTAATCTTTATGAAAAACGTTTTCATATATATTAAAAGCACAAAGAGGTTCCTTATATTTTTTTAACCTAAATGTAAATTAACTGGTTGACATACATAAGCCTTTTCACCCGTTATCTGATAGAATATATAACTTTACTCGTTTATATATCACTTTTCTTTTCTTTTTCATGTATTGATTTCACTCGAATAATCCAATCCCTCTCCGTATAATGTAGCGAACGTAGTGAGTGGAATATAACGACTGGATTATTCGGGTTAGTATTGATTAATATTTTTAAAATACGGGTATGTTCAAAGTAGATATATAGGATTCAATATACAAATATACGACAATTGGTTATGTAGATAAGATTAATTTGCAGTACAGAGTTTTTTAATAGTGTTTGATTCATTAGAATTTAATTTTATGAATTGTGCATTTGAAAAACTAGAGGCTCAGACACTGAGCCTGTATCGCTCACCTGACACAAAGCTTCTATGCCATGCATAACCAAAAATGATCATGTTTTTTACCAATGGGGTAGGGTGTTTAGGTATGTACTCAATTAGCACCCGTGTGTTTTGTCTGCTCTTATTTAAATGAGTAATTTTTGCAAAGGACCTTCTATACATTTAGTATAATTTGCTTTAAATGTTTTGAGAAAAGATGATGAAAAGGATGGTTTTCTCATTTTGGGCTCCAATGTTAAACTATGTTCTGCACTTGAGGCAATGTTTTTGTCGGATTGAAATGAAATGTGCAATTTTTGTAAAGTACCTTCAGTTATCATTCCTATAAAGTTAGGTTGAATTTGCTTCAGTGTTTTCAGAAGAGTAGATGGAAATGTGATTTTCCAATAGGGTCCGATGATAAACTATGTTCCGTACTGGCAGCCATGTTTTCTAACGGATTGAAACGAAACGAGCTATCTTTGTAAATGACCTTCTATTCACCCTTCCTGTAAAGTTTGGTTGAATTTGCTTCTGCAGTTTCAAAGGAAAAGATGAAAATGTTAAACCTAAGTTCCACACTGGCGGCAATGTTTTTATTGGATCAGAACGAAATGCGCAATCGTTGTAAAGGACTTTCCATACATCATTCCTGTAAAGTTTGGTTGAATTTACTTCAGTTAATTCAGAGAAGAAGATGAAAATGTGATTTTCCCATAGGGTCCTATGTTAAACCATGTTCCGTGCTGGCCGCCATGTTTTCCGTCGGATTAGAATGAAATGAGCAACCTTTGTTAAGGACCTTTAGGTCACCATTCCTGTAAAGTTTGGTTCAAATTGCTTCAGCCGTTTCAGAGCAGAAGATGAAAATATGATTTTCCCATAGGGTCCAATGTTGAACCTAAGTTCCGCGCTGACGGCCATGTTTTTTATCGGATCTGAACGAACTGAGCAATCTTTGTAAAGGACCTGCCATACATCATTCCTGTAAAGTTTGGTTGAATTTGCTTCAGTGGTTTGAGAGGAGTAGGTGAAAATGTGATTTTCCCATAGGGTCCTATTGTAAACCATGTTCCGTGCTGGCCGCCATGTTTTTCATCGATCGGAACGAAATGAGCAGTCTTTGTTAAGGACCTTAAGTATATCATTCCTGTAAAGTTTGGTTCAATTTGCCTCAGCCTTTTCAGAGCAGAAGATGAAAATGTGATTTTTCCCATAGGGTCCAATGTTAAACCTAAGTTCTGCGCTGGTGGCCATGTTTTTTATTGAATCGGAACGAAATGAGCAATCTTTGTGGAGAATCTGCCATACATCATTCCTGTAAAGTTTGGTTGAATTTGCTTCAGTGGTTTCAGAGGAGAAGATGAATATGTGAAAAGTTAACGGACGACGGACGGACGGACGACAAGTGATGGCAATAGCTCACACTGACCCTTCGGGTCAGGTAAGCTTAATATGGCTTCCTGAATTCCTTATTATTGTGGATGAAAACTTAATACACTAATATTAAAGATCTCACAGATCTTTTCACCCTTTAGACTTTAAAATGAAATAAGACAAGTGTGACCAGTCAGTGAAACTATTTTTTACAGCTGTCTGGTATAAGACAACATTACAATATTATTGGCATTAAAATAATTTTGACATACAAAACACATCACATAAAATTACACAATCAGCAGATGATACAACTACAAAAACAGGATAACAGCGAACACCTACAATGGCCAGGAACTGCAATCATATGCCACAATTTACAAGCAAACTGCACCAGAAAAACAATAATGAAAACAAGAGACAAGCATAAATAACTGCCTTTCTTTATTCGGAACAAGATATATATGATTGAAATATTTGGCTCTTTAAATGAATGAAACCAGGAAAAGGAACCTCCAGGATGAATAAGTGAAGAGGATAGTAATACGTTTTGGCATATACTTTTGACATAATAAAACAGAATGTAGATAACTCAATCTGCTCAAACAATTATTGAAATCCGAAAAAAATCTTGATACTTCAAAACGGAAACAAAAGACAAAAAAAAAACTGACAATGGGACGGGTGCCACGTGTAGTGTATATCATGCTTACCCTTTCAGAACACCTAATGATACTCTCGGTTTCAGTGGGAGTTCACAACTGTCAGTGTTTTAGTTTGCTTGTTTATTTTTGTTTGTTTGTTTTTTTTTGTTTTTTTTTTTGTTTTTTTGTTTTTTTTTGTTTTTTTTTGCGTTTATTTGTATATCTCACTGTCATTCTTTAGCTTTGTCTTCGTTGATGCTGTTTATGGTGCCAGTCTGTCCTTGTTATTATCCGAATACTAAATAGATCCGCAGAAGCTTGTCGATTTTTTTATTGTTTGAGGATAAGAGAAGTAGCATGTACCATGGATTTGAATTGGTTTTGTCTAAGGGTTAGGTAATGACATTAACCAATCAGTCACCAAATAGATATTAAAAAGACCATAATTTAGCAGACATTTGAACACACCCTCTCTTTTATATTTAAATTTCCACATGAAACTAGATAAAAAAAAATGTCAAGGATGAAATTAGTGCATTGTATTTTATCGCGTTTATAACTACCGAATCTATATAAATCCAGCATTTTTTCTTTATACTCTATTAGTAATGTATTAGAAAACTATGGTCAGTTTTTGTCTAGCCAGCGACGAAAGTCGCTGAAAGCGAGACATAGGTGTTTATTTCTGGCGGCGTCGTCCTCGTAAACTTTCTTAAAACCTTAATAACTTTTAAACATATCACTTATATACTAGATCTTTTGTAAACAGGTAGCTTTTGATCTTTTTACATTCATGTCCATTTCTGGGCTGTTAAAGAACCTAGACTCTCTATATAATGTTCATTGTTACATATAAATGGTTAAATTTCAGTCTGATGCCTGTCAATTAATCTTTGACCTTAATTTCTAGGTTCAGTAATGTTTTTTCAATTTATTTTTGATAAAGCTGGAATTATAACACCTTTGCTCTCTATAGTAGGTGTATTCTTGCATCTTTCTTGGGCACATGCCAGTCTGTCACCTGTCAAGTGACCTTGACATCAATTTCATGTTTCAGTGACACTATTTTCTAGCATCAATAATGCAATAAACCTTTTTGGTATTTTAAAAAAATTTACCAGCTTGTTGAGGAAAAGTTACCTTGATTTAAAGTTTGAGCATGGGTATAACCGATTGGTGGAAGTGTAGATAACCTGACTGAATTTTGGTTAAAAAAAGTACGATGACCGTTTAGTGGGAGAATACTTATAATGACGGACTGGTGGCTGAATACATAACCGCATTTCGGGATGATTTAATTAAATGACAGAGTGGTGTAAATGAATAAATGGATTAATTAGCGGAAAATGAGATATATAACAGAATGGAGGTAAAATCGCTACAAGGACTCATGAAACAATACAGGATACAAGGACAGAGTGGTTGCAGAATCGATGCAAAACTGATTTCAATGAGTCTGGATACACTGACCGAGTGTTGGTAGAATGGACCAAAGATCAGTATAAAAAGATACACTGACAGGGTTGTTGTACAATAAATAGTAGAGGGCTGATACATTGAGTGGTGCTTGAATGAATTCAATTATTGCTTTTTGGGATATTGGAATCAGTCAGCAAATTCATGTTGAATGGATACAACTAGGGCAGTAGGTCCAAGTATCAGACCTCTTAGCTGGTAAACACTTAAGATATGGAGAGTTAAAAGCTATCTTAACAAACCTTTCAGTTTATCTACTTTTTTCCGGTTAAGTCTTAAATACATTTAAGCCTTAAAGTCAAAATACCTTAGTCACTGTGAACTAGAGGTACTGCTGAACGCAGGAGGGCCCCGCAATAGGCAGTCACTAATCCTTTGTACCAAATTATCAACATTTGTTTATGAAAATATTTTAAAATAAAAAGTTAAAAAGTATTGGCAAACAGGAAGTAGTGGCATGGCAAACCTGAAAATAGCTTACAGGATACAACTCATCACCATGAAGCTTTACACCAAATATCAAATCATTCCCAGTTGTAAAAGCCCAGAAAACTTTGGTAAAAATTTTCATCCTTAGAGTGGTATAATAAAAAGTTAAAGTATCGGCAAACAGGAAGTAGTAGCATGGCAAACCTGAAAATAGCTTACACGTTACAACTCATCATCATAAAGCTTCAGACCAAATATGAAATCATTCCCACATGTAGAAGCCGAGAAAAATTTGACGAAAAATTTTCATCTATAGATTGGTATAATAAAATGTTAAAGTATCGACAAACAGGAAGTAGTGGCACGGCAAACCTGAAAATTGCTTACACTGTACCACTCATCATCATAAAGCTTCAGACCAAATATGAAATCATTCCCACATGTAAAAGCCCAGAAAAATTTGACCAAAAAAATTGTTGACGGACAGACGGACGGACAGACGGACGGACGGACGGACGGACGGACAAAGTGAAAACTATAGGGCACCCGCATCTCGATGCGGGGCCCTAATTAAGTTTCTGCTTATATATCTTAAGTGCAGATCAAATCAAAACATTTGGAAATACAGAATGAGCAATGAAGGGATATGAAGTAAATTTACATGAGACAAAGTTTTCACAAAAACATGGAAAACAAAGCATTGGAACAACGCTTTTATTGTTGTTCTTCATCTTGAAGTCACCATGAGGACTTCCACAATGAGCTACGAACCGAAATATGTGTAAAAGCTGATAGAGAATTAATCGCAAATAAGATCTCAACAGAAAAGTCAAATAAAGTAAGTGAGAACCGAACCATCAACCAAAAGAAAGAACAATCCATGGACAATGGCAACATCGGACACACTAAGAAACAAGGACACCACTTAAGTACGGGACAAAAAAGAAAAATGAAGACACACATACAGATGAATAACACGGACCCAATAAAAACCAAGGGTGAGATCAGGTGTACCGGTGAGTAAGCATCCCTGCTTCTTATAAGACACCCGCCGTGTTGAACATGTCAAATCCGGTAGTAAAGTCAAATCCGATAGAGGAAAAACAAACTTTAGTTGCAGAGGGAAAGATATGTTGTCATCTGGGAAACAGATATCCCATAGCGATCCACAAGATCGTGATGTCGACCGTAAAACTTCTGTAGTGATGACTTTAAGTTTTTTGTAACGTACCCTTGCTGAAGTAGTCTATTTGTAAGCAACTGAGCTCTATCAAGGAAGTTTCTGTAACGACCACAAGCCCTTGAGTAGCGAATGAGTTGTGAGATGTAAACTCCATATCCTGGTGCTTTTGGAATGTTACTACAAAGAAAAAGGAAGTTGACTATTGGAAAAGTGAAGTCATCGCGTTTGTCATACAGGCTAGTTTGTAATGTACTTCTGTTCTCAATTTCAAGATGAAGGTCGAGGAACGAAGCCGATGTGGAAGTAACTGTAGTATTTTCAAGCTCTTTTGGATAAATAAGATGAAGAAAATCACCAAAGCCAGGGTTGTTTAGTGATAAAATACCATCTATATAACGGAAGCTGAAATTAAAGGACTGGGCCATTTTTTTGTCTTTATTTTGAAGAAGCCCTTCAATGAATTCAGCCTCATAAGAGTGGAGAAACAGATGAGCTAAAAGAGGTGCACAGTTTGTGCCTATTGAAATTCCAATGGTTTGTTGAAAAACAAGTCCTCCAAACTGGACAAATATATTGTCGATCAAAAACTCTAACATTTTTATCACTTCTTCCTCTGTGTATTTTTTTTTCTTTTTTTTGTGATTCTGAGTCATATTTCACCAAGTATGCTTGTTCTCTGCCTATGACAATGTACTTATATCTTCGTTCGGCGTTCTTACGGATGAAACATCTATGTATTATATCTTTCAGCCGAGATTTCAGTTGTTCATGAGGAATGGTAGTATAAAGTGTGGAAAAGTCAAATGTTTTAATGCTGTTGCAATGCAATAATGATCTAGATTTCAGGATGTCAAGCAGATCTTTAGAGTTTTTTAATATCCACATTTCATTTACACCAAAATCAGCCAAAGGTAGAGCTATGCAAGAGAAAGATTCTAACTAGTTGTTATCCCCGCACTTTTCTGAAGAAAATTCGGGGATATTGTTTTGGTCCCGTCTGTCCGTCCGTCTGTCTGTCTGTCCGCCGTCCGTTAGATGAAGCTTGTCAGTTGAACTCCTCCTACATACATTTTGGATTTAGTATTTTTATTTTGTTAAAGAATTGTTGCATATGTGCTGCAGATGCGCAAAAAGCTTTCAGATTTTTGGCCCCAAGATGTCTATTATATATATGTGAGCTTGTTAGTGGAACTCCCCCTACATTTTTTGATTTATGGTTTTAATTTTGTTATAGAAATGTTATTCCAATTTTGGTATATATCCTGAAAGTCTCAAAGGCCTCTTATTTTTGAAATCCTACCTAGCAACCATACTTTTAGAATTTGTATCAATTAGGACAAAGATTTTCACCAACTGGATTTCAAGTATATTTCATTTCAATTTTGGTAAATTTCCTGAAAGTTTCAAAGAATACTTATTTTTGGAATTCTACCTAGCAACCACACTTTTAGAATTTGTTTTGATTTGAACAAATATTTTCATACATTCGATTCCAAAAAAATTTTGATTCCAATTTTGGTGCACTTCCTGAAAGTCTCAAAGACCACTTATTTTTTGGAATCTACCTAGCAACCATATATCCTTGTATTCTTTTTAGTAAAAGTATTCATTATCCATAATTTGAATTCCAATTGTTTACTGTGTCAAACAGGGAGTGCTGGGATTGCCATCATTTCTGTTGGCACAACTTCTAGTTATAATTATCATGATTATTAATATCCTGTTATTATTTTGTTGTATTGTTCTTAATATTTGTTTTGTTTTACGCTTTTTAGCTCACCTGGCTATGCCAGGGTGAGCTTTTGCCATCACTTGGCGTCCGGCGTCCGTCGTCCGTCCGTCCGTCGTCCGTCCGTCCGTCCGTCGTAAACTTTTCATTCAAAGATCTTCTCCTCTGAAACCACTGGGCCAATCGGAACCAAATTTGGTCACAATAGTCCTTGGGTGGTCCCCTTTAAAAAAGGTATCCGGCAGGTCAGTACCTCATCCAAGATGGCCGCCAGCGGGGAACGTAGTTTTAACATTGGACCCTATGGAAAAGACATTCAAAGATCTTCTTAGAAACTACCAGTCCAATTATAACCAAACTTAGTCACAATGGTCCTTCGATGGTCCCTACCAAAAAAGGTATCCGACAGGTCCGTACCTAATCCAAGATGGCCGCCAGCTGGGAACATAGTTTTAACATTGGACCCTATGGAAAAGACATTCAAAGATCTTCTTCTCAGAAACTACCAGTCCAATTATAACCAAACTTAGTTACAATGGTCCGTAGATGGTCCCTTCCAAAAAAGGTTTCCAGCAGGTCCGTACCTCATCCAAGATGGCTGCCAGCGGAAAACATAGTTTTAACATTGGACCCTATGGAAAAGACATTCAAAGATCTTCTTATAAACTACCAGTCCAATTATAACCAAACTTAGTCACAATGGTCCTTAGATGGTCCCTTCCAAAAAGGTATCCGACAGGTCCGTACCTAATCCAAAATGGCCGCCAGCTGGGAAAATAGTTTTAACATTGGACCTATGGAAAAGACATTCAAAGATCTTCTTCTCAGAAACTACCAGTCCAATTATAACCAAACTTAGTCACAATGGTCCTTAGGTGGTCCCACCCAAAAAATGTATCTGGTAGGTCCATACCTCATCCAAGATGGCTCCCATCTGGTACATAGTTTTTACATTGACCCTATTGATTTTAAGGGGATCCTTAAATTTTTGAATTTTTATTTGAAAAGTGGTCTGCATGTTTTAATTTCAGCACTATGTATTATTTTAATTATAAGGGGAACCCCTGCCCAATTTTTTTTTGAATGATGTTCTGTTATTGGTTGTAATGGATGGTGGATCTTTCGGTTGCCATGGAAACCAAACAAGAACACTGTAATTTTAGAAAAAAAAAGTATTCTGCTAAATGTTATTTTTAGTTTTTCCTATTGGAAATGCCTTTTATCTATAGCAGCCATGGTCCAGGTGAGCGATACAGGCTCTTGAGAGCCTCTTGTTATTTTATGTTTCGATAGGTTTTAACTTACTTTTTGTCTTTAATCTACCAAATATAGATTTTTTCAGAATTATACATATGGTTATATACTTTCCTATTATAATTAACGGTTAAGGACTAAGATTCAAGGAAGTTCTTTTTTCCCGATTATTTTCCTTTCTTAACGGAAACAACAATTGTGTTTCTACACTTAGAAAATTTCAAAAATGTTGAGTCTTTTCTATTCCTGTTTTCCCAAGGATATTGTATAACAATGCTTTTTGGATACGGATTAATATAAGATATGTCATCTTGTTTCCGGATCCTATTAATCTTCTTTTAATTTTTGTTCATGTACATGTATATGATGTTACTGTAATTATAGAGTTGATTAATAAAATATGTTTAAAGTAATGCTTTTGAGAATAAACAATAACTCCGATAAGTACAAGGCGTTATCAACATTTTTTACAATTTTTGACATGCAAGCGCATACCAGATACTAGTACACACCATCATCACGAAACACACGTTTATTTGTGTTACAACATTGATTCTTTTGATGTCTTAAATTAAAACTTTTCAACTGCTATGATTCTGCTTTTTCTGAAAGTAAAGTTTCCATTTCTGAGCAGTATTATCCCAAAATCTCCGGTAAATGACGTCTTAATTTCAAAATTGATTTGCTTCCATCTAGTCTTTAATATTCACAGCGATTTTTTTTTTTCAAATTTCAGGGAAACAAACAGATAAGCCAAAACAATCTACATCCACTTCTACAATCGCTATACAAATATTTTGCCATAGTCGCTTTGTTTTGGCGGATCGTTTCAAATGAGAATAATCGTGTTGTTCATAAGGTCTGTAAGTCTCGTCATGTGACACCGAGAAATCACGATAAAATTCAAATTTAAAACGTTTTCCGCCAAAATATGACGTTGTTGGATTATGACGTCCTTATTGTTTGCTTGAAACGTCATATTTTCATGTTAAAAATGCAACTTCCGGGTATAAATTATGTACCCGGAAGTCCCACAATTGGACGAGACCTACAGACCCTATTACCAGATTGACTCACAATTTACACAGGACTTTTCATTGGAAATGTGACGGATGCAGCAGATCATGCTACCGCTTCCAAGGCACCTTACAATATCTCATGGTTTGTTTGGTTATTCCGTTCTCAATTTTTTTTTGCCCGTTGATCCAATTTCCTTCGGTATTCGTTTGCCGAGATACCTACAAGTATGTAGACTAAGTGATTACTTAGTTAACAAAGTCTCCGTTTAAGTCTCACTGGATTGACGCAGTTGACATAGTTTGATTTAATGGAGAAGGTAGTGTCCGTTAAATGTCAACAAATTATACGCTGTGTTACTGAATCACCCATTAGATTCAGTGATTATGAATTCACCATGTAAATTCAGTGTTACTGAGGAGCATGGGGAATTCGTCTTTGTTCAATTTAAAAATAAGATTTAAGGCTTATTCGCATGTTATTTTACTTCTGTATTTAGTTTTTTTCGACAGTGTGCAAATACTACATTTAAATTCAATTGCAAACGCGCGAACATGTACAAACGTAATGAAGGCAAACTGGAGGACACGTGTTTCAGGGACAGGAATATTTGTATATATTTAGATTTACACGGTTTGTATTTTCACTATGTAAATACAAGCTAAAAATTAATAATGTTTCTGTTTGTAAAAGAAAAAGGAATCAGTAAATTTATAAACACTGTTGCTTTCGAAAGTTCTACTTTTAACAAAGATCTTTCTGATTCTTTTTTATATTCAATGAAGAAAAAGCTGATTACAACAAAAGTAAAATGCAATATGCAGCAATCGCTTTGAAAAAAATCAAAATTTTGGGAGCTTTGGTAAATTTTATGTGTATGGATCCTCGAACATTTCATTCAATACAAGAAAATGTTTAAAAAATCATAGTTGTTGGAAAATTATCTATATATATGTTCTGGAACATTTTGTTTTTCAATTTTTGAAATTGAATTTTTATATTGAATATACACACCCCAGATTAAAATCATGTACATGCATTGCAAAAATACTTTTACATGTTTTACATGCGATCTTTTAAATTTACATACTGATGCAAGTCTATTGCACGCAAACAGGGTTATAGTTTTTGTAAATAAATAAAATGGACCAATATTACCTAATTTACAAAAACATTAAGATTTCTTAACTAACAATGAAATAAAAGAGTCACAATACTTCTGAATTTACCGAAACTCAATTTCACTTACTAAGAAAGTACGCTACGTATTAACAATGAAAGAA
>MJUU01038576.1:30249-49437 GCA_002080025.1 Modiolus philippinarum | reverse complement strand
AAAAAATTTGGGCAGGGGTTCCCCTTATAACCTATGTAATACATATTTCTCAGAATTCCTTCTTTTTTATCAGAAAACCTAATTTTTCAGAAAAAAAAAGGGTTCTGGTTTTGTTTCCATGGCAACCGAATGCTCTTTTGTCCATTACACATAATTTCAGACACTTTCTCAAAAAAATTTGGGCAGGGGTTCCCCTTAATACCTTTGTAATACATATTTCTCAAAATTCCTTCTTTTTTATAAAAAAAAAACTGATTTAAAAAAAATAAATCGCTGGTTTTGTTTCCATGGCAACCAAATGCTCTTTGTCCATTTCATCCAATTTTAGACCTCTTTCCAAAGAAAATTTGGACAGGGGTTCCCCTTAAAACCTATGTAATACATATTTCTCAAAATTTGTTCTTTTTTTTATAAGAAAACCCAATTTTTCCAAAAAAAAAAAGTTTCTGGTTTTTTTCCATGGCAACCAAATCAATGCTCTTTTGTCATTACACATAATTTCAGACACTTTCCCATAAAAATTTGGCAGGGGTTCCCCTTATAACCTATATAATGCATATTTCCCAAAATTCCTTCTTTTTTATCAGAAAACCCTATTTTTCAAAAAAAAAAAAAAAAACTATAAGAAAATAAAGTTCTGGTTTTGTTTCCATGGCAACCGAATGCTCTTTTGTCATTACGCACAATTTCAGACCCTCCCCCCCAAAAAAAATTGGGGCAGGGGTTCCCCTTATTACCTATGTAATGCATATTTCTCAAAATTCCTTCTTTTTAATCAGAAAACCAAATTTTCCAAAAAACAGTTTCTGGTTTTGTTTTCATGGCAACCAAATGCTCTTTTGTCCATTTAAGCCAATTTCAGACCTCCTTCCATAGAATTGGATAGGGTTCCCCTTATAACATATTTAATATGTATTGCTGTAATCAAAATATTATCATTAGCAAAAACTACCATTTTCTAAAAATTTCCATTATTTGGTTTGGTTTCCATGACAACCGAAATTATTTTGAAATTTCCAATGCTGCAGTACCCTTTCTTACATTACAAACACCTTTCCTATGAAGTTTCATGTGGCTAGTATTAAAAGTTTTTGAGATACTGTGAGAAATAAGTTGAAAAATATCCAAAATTTCATTTTCCCATAGGGTTAACATTGGCGACCCCACCCCTTTTGAGAGCCCCAAATGTACCCTTAATGAACCCTCTTTGGGAAAATTTTTGTTTTATGCACAACTAGATACATGGGGCCAACATCCTACAAAGTTTGGAAGTTCTAGGTGTAATGGTCTCTGAGATCTGGTTCGGACAAGTTCGTGGAGACGAGAAGAAAGAAAGAAATCGGAATAATAATAACAAACGCAACAAAAACAATAAGTCTCCCAAACTTCGTTTGGGGGACTTAATAATAATAATAACAAAGAAACGGACCAATAACAATATGTCGTCCCGACTACGTCTGGGGCGACATAATAATAAGAATTGAGTAAAAACAATAAGTCTCCCCAAACTTCGTTTGGGAGACTTAACAAAGAAACGGACCAAAAACAATCTGTCGTACCGACTACGTCTGGGGCGACATAATTATAGCAATCATTTGAGAAGATTTTGATATATGCTTTGAAACGCTTGAAATATACTAAAAAGTAAATTTTGAAAATTTGACCTTTGACCTTAGATTCTAAACATTTGCACCATATTTCACGTTTACGACCAGTCAAAACCAAAGCGTCATATCATGTTCTTCAATATTAGGTATAATTTAGCCGTGTGTCAGGGTGGTTGATTAAACTCCGAAAATAACCTAGATATTCACTACAGGTTGCTGCACTGATTATCCTTTTATGATGATATATTTTGTGTTAGTGTTGAAAATAATTGAATGATTTTTCTAACGAGCCTATTTCTTAGTAGGAAGTTTCCTCTTTGGTAATTTTTTTCAAAATTGATTTGTTATTTGGACCTTTCAGTAGTTTTTACTTGAAATACAGAATGCAAAAAAAAAAGTTGATTGTCGGAAAGGCAATGTACAGAAATTAATTATAAGGAAACTTGTAAACTGTTGTTAGTACATGTAATTATATCGACAAACACGGTTAAAAGAACAAAACAAACAAAAGAAGAAAAAAAAACTAGAATATAAGAAGAACGGCCAATATAGAGGTAACAGAAATGAAAGCAAAATAAGAATGAACAAAAATACTGATTGTACATTATTTTATAAGTAGCTAAGGTTATTGGAAAGAGCGGCGACAAGCCGAAAAAGCAATTTTGTACATGGATGATTTCATTCTATTTTATCCTCGATTTTGTATTGCCAGATTCCTTTATTTTAGAAATACCTGACTGGTAAATACCTTGCCGGAAATATCTGTCCTCTCTCTATAGAATATAAAACCTTGCCCTTACAAGCACACAAGAAAAATTAAGTCGTGGTCAATGCCACAAGTTATAAAAAGTCATATAAAATTAGTCATTGCATTTTTCTAATAAATTCTTATAAGTATTTTTCTTAGGTATTGAACATTGAATGTAAACTTTTTTGTAAAATAAATTTATATCTTGTATAATACAGATTTGTTTTTAAATACCAGGTCTTTGGTTTGATAATGAAGAAATAAAATTGGAATTCGTGCTTCCCTTTCTGTTGTTTTACAGTTTAACTATACTACTAATCTTTGTCAGTTTTCTTGGTTTGAGTGTCTCAGAATCTTCTAAAATTTTGCCTGAAGTTTTTAATAACAAAATTCCGAAGTTATTGTAAATTTAGTATCTGCATTTAAAGTGATGTGATGTACTTTCAAGCGACTAGTGATAGTATAAATTATTTGTTATAAATTCTGAGTCTAAATAGTGATTTGTTGAACGGTCTTCCGTTTCACCATATGTTAACCGACAATTTGTTGTTAAAACTATAATACAAATTGTCGTCTGTTTCCGGTCTCATTCATGTATAGATGATACAGCATAAGTATTAACAACCATTTCGTGTTATTGATGCAACTGTTATGATGAATGTCATATATTTGCATGTTAATGTGAACATTGATGTCTTATGACAATGTGGACACTGATGCGTAATGACAAAGTGAACACTGATGTATAATGACAATGTAAACGCTGATGTATAATGACAATGAATAACGATGTCTAATAAAACTGAACACTGATGTATAACGACAGTGTGAACACTGATATCTAATGACCCTGTGCGCACTGATGTCCAATGACACTGAGAACACTGATGTGTAATGACTTTAAACACTCATGTGTAATGACCATGTAAACACCGATGTTTCATGACACTGTTTACACTGCTGTTTTACATGATTGACACTAATGTCTTATGTAACTGTGAATACTGATGTCTACTGACTTTTTGGAGATTAAAGATTAATGAAATTGTGAGCACTGATGTCTTCTGACAATGTAAACACTGATGCCTAAAGACATTTAGAACAATGATGTCTTTTGACCGATACCGATTTGTAATGACATTACGAACACTGATGTCTAATGACAGAGTGAACACTGATGTATAATAGCACTGAACATTAATGTATAATGACACTGAACATTGATGTCTTATGACACTGTGGACACTGATGCCCAATGACACTGTACTCACTTACATCTGATGACACTATGAACACTGATGTCTAGTGTGACAGTGTGAACATTGATACCCAATCACACTGTGAACACTGATGTCTTATGACTGTGAACACTAATGTCTAATAAATGTAAACACTGATGTCTAACACTGTAAACACCGATGGCTAATGACACTAAGCACCGATCTTATGTGCCGGTACATTGTCTAATATATCTGTGAATATTCAAGTCTAATGACACTGGACACTGATTTCAAATGACAATGTGAACACTGATATAAAATCTAATTACAAAGTTAACACTGATGTCTAACGACACTGTAAACAACGATGTCTTTGGACTCTGTGGATACTGATATTAAATGACATTGCGAGCACTTATGTCTAATGACACAGTAGATACTGACGTGTAATAACACTGAATACCAATGTCTAATGACGCTGTGAACACTGAAGTCAAATGACACTTTGAATACTAAAGTGTAATCACAATGTGAACAATGATGTTTAGTTTCACTGTAAACACTGATGTCTGATGACACTGAATATTAATGTCTAATGTGATTGTTCACTGTTAAATGTTACTGTGAATATTAATGTCTAATGACGTTGGATACTAATAACAATATGAATACTGAAATCAAATCTAATTACACTGTGAACACTGATGTATAATGACATTGTGAACAACTGTTTCTTTTGACACTGTGGATACTGATATTTAATTACATTGAAGACTTATGTTTAATGACGAGTTGGTACTTATGTGTAATGATATGTGAACATTTATGTCTATTGATACTGTGAGCACGGATGTATATAACACTGAATTCTAATGTGTAATGACACTGTGAATACTGATGTATGATGACACTGTAAACACTGATTTGTAGTGACACTGCGAACACTGATGTTTAATGACATCATGAACACTGATATCTTATGACTGAACGTTGATATAAAATGACACTTTAAACATTGATTTCTTATCATACTGAACAATGATGTCTATGATAATGTGAACACTGACGTCTTATGGTTCGGTGAACACTAACGTCTAATTATACTGTAAACACTAATGTCTAATGATACTATAAATTCTAGAACATTTATAATATACTTGAAACATCATTTTTTGCTCTCTAGAGATTTCAGAAATGATTTATGAGATTGCATGTTCTAATTGATAGTTTACCGACTGTTCGACCTACAATGGTAATATGACTTTGTTAGGCCTTTATCTATTATCTATATCATTGCACCAAGGATTGATAGTATGTATTTAAATTAGCTATTTAGTTACAAAGATTATTCTTTTGAGACATATATTGCATACCAAAAGAAGCGTTGAACTTACTAATCATTGCAAGCTTTGACGTAAAGATCTTGCTGAAATTAGGAATAACGGATATAAAAACATCACCGAATAAGCTATATTGCACTCTTGGGTAGGTTAAATCAATTTAGGTAGTTGATTATACATTCACCCTTAACCTCAAATTTACCTTGAAAAGGAATAAAAGATAATTCTAGAATTATCAACTGATGTCAGAGATTATTAAAAATATGCTAACATTCTCTCTTTACTTGTCTGTCTTTAAAGTGTTGTCAAATAACAAAATACCGATGTTACTGTGAATTTAGGTTCTACATATGCACATTTCGACAACTTATGTCTCTTCAGTGCAGATTGAATCAAAACATTTGAAAAACTATGAACCGAAATATGTATAAAAGCTGATAGAGAACAAATTATTAAAAGGGTCTAAATAGGAAAGGCAAAATCAGCTAAGTATAGACCTATGCAAGAGGGAGATACTCCTTAGGTTTTAAACAAAATTTTCTTAAATTTAGATATTGCAAATTTTCAAATAAAATCGATTTTCGGCTACTGGGTTGGTGTAATTGATGATTGATATGAACTTTCTAGATTATAAAAACAAATACCAGTAAACACCTACAATGGCATAAAAATTACAATCACATGCCACAATCCACAAGGGAACTGCACTATAAAAAACATAAATGAAAGACAAGAGACAAACGTAAATATCGATAGGAACTCGGGATAGCCGGACTTGGTACCGGCACTTGCAAAAATTAGCGGTAGGACTAAACGGCCAGTTTTTGGTTTTATCTATCTCCCGTTTTTCCTAAAGTATAATATACATATGAATAAAACCAAATACAGGTCGTCTGATAAATCTAGACCACTATCTTGAAAAAGAAAAGATAGGGACAAAACGTAATTTAGAAAGATTGGCCTAAGAGATTTTAGATGTCTAGATGTTGAATAAATATTTTTTTCTATTTGTTGTATCAAAAAGGTAGGTTTTTCCAAAGAATCTTGAGAAAAATGATATTTTGAATGTTTTTCACTGTATCTCAAAAACTTTTTGACCAGCACCATGAAACATCATAATTATGTTAGCTATATACAACTTCAAGTTTTAATGTATAGGGTCCCTGCATGAAAAAACGGAAAAGAGTCACATTATTTAATACAAAATGTATATATATTCCGGATTAGCTTGATTTAGCAATTATTCACGAGACCAGGCTCCTCGAACTAGCCATCAGGTAAGCGGCAATCAATCATTGACCCATATTTCCAAATTATGTGTCATTTCTTTTTTGTCTTGAAGTTAGTAGTCGACCTGTTTTATTCGTACACTACAGGGAAAAGGGAAAACTTAGGGATATACAAACTGGTAAATCTACCATCACCTTGAGCTAGTGTCATTACAAATTCCGGCTGTTCCGAGTCCTTATAGCTGTTTACGTATGTCTTGTCTTACATTTGTGTATTTTTTGTTTTTTCTCTAGCGGGTTGTAGCTATTGATTGAAAATTACTACTCTCGATGGACTACAAACGATATCATATGAACTGACATTTTTGGTAATGATATGTGCCTAAGAAACGCATTGCTTTAATACGGCGGTATATACTTTGAAATAGCTTTAATGGTGAAACCTGTTGTGAAATTATATACCCATACTGTGTAGTAATAAAAGGGTATGTTCTGTGCATTATGTATTGAATATTTAAACGCAACACCTTTATCTCGAAATAACTTGAGACTGCCATGCCAAAGTGGTTTTCATTTCCGCTGCGTCATTTCCAGTGTTGTTGAAGAGGCTGAAGATGACGTTAAAACTTAAAAACATGGAATAATATTACCAAGTCAGAACTAAAGAAAATAAAATTATCAGCAGTACGTCGTTTTTTTATTGTATTTCCACATTTTGCAAGGGTGTAAAGCTCGAACTTTTAATTGTTAAACTTTTTCGACAATACAACTATGGTAATAACGCCTTGTACGAATAGATTCTCTTCCACAATAATTGGCCAGACACACAAATTTAGGAGAAATGAGTAAGATTTATTAAGGGAGTACGAGTCTCAAAAATTTTGTAATTAGAATTAAAATTCCGATCTTTTGTTTTGAAGAGCACTACTTTTTGGACAACTTGAACAAAACATTTTGAAAATCCATGTAGGAATTTTCGAGATATAAGACGTTGAAATTTTGGCGGGAAACAGATCTCTCTAGAGTTTTCCCTCAATTTGCATAAGATTTTTATAGGCCTTTAAATATATGAAATTGTAATTGGAAGTTAATTAAATTTTATACACAGTCTATGTTATGTATTTTAAAGTGACTTATGACCAAGAAGATGTGATCCATGTGCAAACACTGTTTGAATGGATAAAACCCGAGGATATAGAATGCTTCTGAAATCTGAGGCTCGTACTCCCTTAAATATTAAATATACGTTACACTACAAAATGCCACAAAGGGTCCAGTAAAAGGTTAACCATTCAGATGTGTGAAAACAGATCATCAAACATTTCGCCATCACTACAATGCGTGGTTTACTCGTTACTTAGTATGTCTTACGTCTTATTTGTAGATCCCTGGCAGATTGTGTCCTGTAATTGTAAATTTCAGCCATTTTAAAAGTTTCCAGTTATTTTTTTTTATTTAAGATATATGCAGTTGCTTGAAATCGTTGTCCTGGTCTATGTTTTAAATTTCGCATGAAATTTTCCTAATTTGTTCCATTTGAAAAAAATCATTTTGCTTGTTTCTGAAAAAGAGAATCTCAAAATGAATAATTTTAATGGACATGTAGGGAACTTAAATATTTTACTTTTTCCGACAAACTTCTCCATATAGCGCTTTCTTTGAAAATGTGGTCTTCATGATTTTTTTTCTCTGAATAAAAATATGTACACGAAAATTGCAAATTCAAAGTCGATGTTAAAATCGTAGGACACAATTATCCCACTTTTAAAAGGATCTGTCAAAATAGGGAGAAAATTTACATATATTACACAGAAAACGATATGAACATTTACATTTTGCAAATTATTGTTCAAACAATTTATTTGTCCTAATTGCCATTGTCTATTTGCAATGTAGAACGTATTTTCAAAAAATTAACTCACGAGGAAAAAAAATATTTGGATTATGTTGACAGAAAACAGCACAATACTTGTTTTATCCATATATTCATCAAATATATCTGATTTATTGTAGACAATATTACCTTAAAAACAAAGTAAGTGAGAACGGAACCGTCAGTCTAAAAAGAACAATCCAAGGACAATGGCAACGTAGGAAAAAAAAGAAACAAAGACAAAACATGAGCACGGCACAGAAAAGAACACGAAGACACGCACATATACAAAAATGAACAACACGGACCCAATAAAAAACCATGGGTGAGATCAGGTGCACCGGCAGAGTAAGCATCTCCTTCTTATAAGACACCCGCCGTGTTGAACATGTCAACTCCGGTAGTTAAGTCAAATCTGGTAGAGGAAAGACAAACTTTAGTGGCAAAGAGAAAGATCTGTTGTCATCTGGGAAACGGATATCCCATAGCGGTCCGCAAGATCGTAATGTCGACCGTAAAACTTCTGTAGTGATGACATCACGTTTTGGGCAACATACCTTGCTTAAGTAGCCTATTTGTAAGCCATCGAGCTCTATCAAGGTAGTCACTGTATCGACCAAAAGGCCCTTGAGTAGCGAATGACTTGGGACATGTAAACTCCGTATGTCTGTGCCTGGCAATTGGAATGTTGCTACAAAGAAAATGGAAGTTGACTATTGGAAAAGTGAAGTCATCGCGATTGTCATATCGCCTAGTTTGTAGTTTACCTCTGTTGTCAATTTAAAGATGAAGGTCAAGGAACGAGGCTGATGTGGAAGAATCTATATTATTCTTAATTTCGAGTTCTTCTGGATAGACAAGATGAAGTAAATCGCCAAAGCGAGGATTGTTTAGTGATAAAATATCATCTATATATTAAAGGGCTGGGCCATTTTTTTTTATCTTTATTTTGAAGAAGCCTTTCGATGAATTCAGCTTCATATGAGTGGAGAAATAGATCGGCTAAAAGAGGTGCACAGTTTGTGCCCATTGGAATTCAGACAGTCTGTTGAAAAACAAGTCCTCCAAACTGGACTAATATATTGTCGATCAGAAACTCTTAACATTTAAATTATTCTTCCTCTGTATATTTTTTTTCTGTGATTCTGAGTCGTATTTCACAAATTATGCTAGTTCTCTGCCTATAACAATGTACTTGTATCTTCGTTCGCCGTTCTTGCGGGAGAACATCTATGAATTAAATCTTTCAGCTGTGATTTCAGTTGTTCATGAGGAATTGTAGTATAAAGCGTGGAAAAGTCAAAAGTCAAAAGTTTTAATGCTGTTACAGTGTGATAGTGACCTCGATTTTAAGATGTAAAGAAGATCCTTAGTTTTTTAATATCCACATTAATATCCACATTTCATTTACACCACTTCTTGGAAAACAAATCCGGTGATATTTTTTAAAACAAAAATGGTTAATCAAAGAATCTCATTAGATTTAGGTTTAATAGTCATCGTTTGGAAATTTTGTCTAATATACTCCAGCATAGTATTTCTTTGCAATTTGATCAGTAGTATGTTAAAAGATCTTTAAAAAATATTCCATTGGTAGCAATCTACGATTATTCCTTTGTTACCAGTTCGTATTTGCGTGTACAGTATTCTTTGCTTTCTGCTCAGTAGTTTTTTTTAAAGAGCTTTATTTCATTCGTTCATGTAGCAGCTAAGATTATTCTTAGGTTACCACTTTGTATACAATGTATATGCTTGTCTGCATGTTTTAAGAAAACACTGCTTGTGAGCAAAGAGCTATGTATGACACGGTATGAAAGTTTGAACTAATAACTGTATTGACATTATTTCTTTTTATCTTTTTATATGAAGGTATAAATAAAATAGGACTTACTCAAGAACAAAGCATTAAAGTTACAAAATGAAATAATGGATTTTTGCCTATTTTGTAAGCTTCGACAGAATGTCTGTGAGATTTTGTCACTTTCCTGTAAAAGTTAAAATTTGTAAAATTTACCCCAAAGATCCCATATTCATCATGGCTTTTTCAGTAAAAGTAATATTAGAATTTCGGGAATTCTGGATTGTGTACTGTGTCTTGACATTTTCGATTCCAAAGATGGGTCAAGTCAAAATTGTCCCTATTTCAATTTCTAATAAATGTTTGGAATAGGAATCAAGCAGTAGACGGATCTAAAAGACTGAAGTCGACAGTAATATTCCTACATTTTATACAAAATAGATCTTAAAGTCTAAAGAGTTTAGAGACTTTTATGAGCTATTTTCCTCGCAAATGTAACATGCAATATATCGTTTAAGGGACCAAAATCGAACGTCTCGCCCTGTTTAAATTTTATGGCATGCACAAAATTATTTCTCTTTTTCTTGTTCCTACATGTTTTGTTCTTAGGTTGTGATAAAAACAGTTGACAGGTACACCAGCAGTGTCCTATGGTTTACCTGTTAAATCGAACTGCAGCAGTACTCTAAACTCATTTTATCATGCAAAGTCTATAATAAGAGAATTGCATGACTGCATTGAATAGAAAATTAAATAATTATAAGAGATATCTATAGCTATGGAACTGTATTAATCTCCTGCATTAATCTGATAGAAATTTGTGTAACATTCGATTACATAACGTTCTCTTATATTTTATCCAATCAATAATGGCGGCTTAAGCTTCGGTACCTATCAATAGACAAAACACTATCACGGGGTCTAATCTGCTCGTAAAAAATTGTGGGTGAATTCGCGAATACGTAAAAAAATTTTGGGTGAAAAGGAATGTTCCAGATAAAAATCGTTTTTATTTTCTAAATCAACCATTCTACGGACAATTTGATGTCTAAACGAACTGATCATACCAGGGTTTTTACATTCCAATGATTTAAGCTTGAAACGTGCACAAAAGTGGCATTGGCCTATTCAAAAGCTGAAGACGACTACATAATTCTCTTCTGTAGACAGCTACAGCTATTGGAGGAAATCAGAATACGTGTAATGCTCTTTTGTTTACCAAAAATATGAATTTAAACAGTTTAAATGGAATTAAAATCAATATATCTATCAGAAAACAAATGAAATAAGCACATATATTTGGGCGATTTAAAGAGTACGACATATTTAGGAGGTGATTTCCATTAATATTAAATCATGAAATCTAGTTAATTACAAGTAGATTCTCTTTCAGGAAGAAGTCGTTTTAAAATATTTCAAGTTTCACTAGAGATAGTAAAATTTCTATTTTCAAACAGTGTGAGCTTTACCATCGAAAGTGAAGCACGACATATCTGAATAAGACTGTTTAAAAACTCGAAAAATACAAAATGGCTGGAAATGTGTCAGATGTTTAATCAATGCCCGTTGGTTAAATGTCTGCGCGCACATTTAACCAACGGCTGAGAATGGGAGAACATATTGTATCCACTGTGGATATTTAAGTTTAAGGCCATGGCTATTCTATCGGTTAGCCAAGAAAAAGTATTCGTCTGTTCTTCCGTCCAAAAAATTTTAAAAAATGCACCATTTAAAGATATAAATTAATAATTGCAATTTTTCTGGATATTATTATTTTTGAAGGTGTCACTGTAATATTTTTATTCTTTTGGTCCGCTGCAAGTATCATTTCAATACTTTGTGTGATATAAAGATTCCACAACAGCATCGAGTGAGATACAACTTTTACAACTTGAGACATGACATAAATAAATTTTCTAATTATAATACGCGAAAATTGCTAGACACAGTTGTGGAATTTGTTTTTCTAATGACCTGAAGGTAATACTTGACACAAACATGGCCCTGTCTGCTGCAATCTCAGAAACAGAGGTGCATAGCTCTTCCTCCATCAGATTATCACCCATACCGCACCGTTTCCTCCATATAGGATTCACCACGCCAACTCGCAAGGTCGTGCTATTCTTTTAACACTAACGCGACAACTTTTTGCATCAGACACCTTGTACTAGGTAGTATTTCTGCGGTATTTCAGAGACAAATACTTGCAATGTAAATAAAGTGAGAACCGAGACGAGAAACGAACAATCCAGGGACAATGGCAAAATCGGAAACACCAAGATACAAGGCTAAATAGTGAGTACGGGACAGAAAAAGAAAAATAAAGACACACACAAAAGAACAACACGGACCCAATAAAAACCATGGGCGAGATCAGGTGCACCGTTAGAGTAAGCATCTCCCGCTTCTTATATAACACCCGCCGTGTTGAACATGCCAAATCCGGTTGAGGAAAAACAAACTTTAGCTATAAAGGGAAAATCAGGGAAACATATATCCCATAGTGGTCCATAAGATCGTGATTTCGACCGTAAAACTTCTGTAGTGATTACTTCGAGTAATGGGTATCAAACCCTTGCTGCGTATCCTATTCGTAAGCAACCGAGATCTATCAAAGGTAGTCATCTCGATGTTAGATAAAAATCAATATCGGTATGGGACCTTTTAAGTCAGGGCCGCATATCGATCTATTTTCAGTAAGGAGGTTATCTATTTCTGTTAGATTTTTGTGAGCAGAAACTCGGAAACGATGAAGTGTAAAGGCAAGATGTTTGTTAGGTCACGACAGAAATTTTAAACGCAACCGTGTCGTTTTTTTTTTGAGTTGTCGACCTTCAATGCTCTATACTCCTAATCGGCATGTCGTAGAGACCTGGAACCTTCACCATTTAACTTAAGTGACATTGGTTACGTTTTTAATTTGTCAAAGTCAACATTTATAATATATCGGCAAAGGAATAATAACGAAGCAAAACAGATGGAGGCGAAATTCTTAATTATAAAATGCAAAAAAATTGCAATTCAGATGTAACACAAATGGACACAACAGGACAAAGACAAAAGAAAGAGAAAAAAATGCGACATAACTAAAGCACTACAGTGTGAACTCCACAAAACTGGAGGTATCTTGGGTCTCCTCAAGATCCACATTCATAATATCAAATCCATCACAAAAGTGTATGCAAATATTATCGAAGTCCATTCTATAGCAGTGATGTTAACATTGTATCCTTGCATGGGCTGACTACTGGTGTTGATCAAACAAAAGACCTATGATATACAGCTTGACCAATAAACTGCTCCTGAAACCTATGTTATGTTTCAAAAACCAATAATGTGCTTTTAAGACACTGATATGAATTTATGACCAAATGGAATGCTTCCTTTACCTTTACTTATATCTATTATATGCCGTTAAGACATATGATATGCATGATTTTTTATTTTCGCCTTATTGGGCGACAAGATAATTCTTTTTTTCTAGTATTTGTGCACAAATTAGAACAGCATAAAATGTAATCTTGACTCCGTATTTCTTAAACTTCCGTGTAAACTTTTTAGAATAATAATTTTTGTTTCTATATTATGAATATCGTTCCTCGAGATATGTGATGGTTGTCATATAATTTCATTGATGTTTCAATCTAGCAAACCCCGGAGAAATATAGTATTAAATGTGGACTTTTTTCTGGAACCAACAATATAAGAATCCACAAGGTATTTCAAGTGATAAAACAATGCTTACTTTCTGGAGAATTTGGTTCTGCTCTTTAATTTATTATTTTTTTTCAATAGTCAGTGCATTTTCTTTTGCTATGTTTCGCTTCTTTACTTTTAAACATGATCAGCTTGATATTTCTTGAGATTTGGTATTCACCCTCAGAAACTGACTTACTCCTGACGATCACCCACAGAAATCTGCTTATACTGTATTTTTTTGCTTAAATACCTTATTTAAACATGTTTTTATAGTTGCAGGTCTTAAACAACATTAAGAGCTTGAAAAATAAAGCGAAGAAGCTTTCATAAGACATTGAAATAAGGCCTTTATTTCTTAAACAAGACCGACGGCTCAAAATTTTGCTTACAATCTCCATTTTTGTGCACGTTTCACACAAAAAATACAAATGATTTAGAACTAAAACTTACACAAGGAAAATCGCTATTACCCTTGCCTTAGATGAGCACAATATCTTTGTAAACAATGCTATATGAACACCAATATTGTTGAGAGATTATCACATTGTCATTTCTTCTGAAGCGGGTTTGTTTACATATTTTTGTTAATCACCCACAATAAAATTACTTATCTCGGGAATCACCTAGAATATTTTTTCGAGCAGATTAGGCCCCGTGACTATTATTAATGAGACTTATTAGATTGTCAGAATCACCAATCTACTGATGCTATTAAATTAATTTGGTAGTTAATGCTAACAAAATCTAGCAGTACCAGTTAAACAGTGTAGAATACATGGGAAGCACACAATGCATTTCGGGAAACTTAGATATTTACTTTTAATACAAATCATAACCATTTTGTGGACTGATTTCCAAACAATGTTGCCAATAAGCCAAGTATAAATAATTTATGTAAACATATGTTTGTCTTTTGTATTTTTATTGTGGGTTTTTTTCTTTTGCAGTTCCTATTTACTTTCTGGTATGTGGCTATGTTTTTCGGCCATTGTAGGTGTTTCCTGTTATCTTTTTTATTCAATAAGAGCTGACTTACCCGCCTAGCTATTTTGTTCCAACAGTGATGTTTGGTGCCCCTTTTTCAGAAGTTTGAATCTTTAATGATTATAACATGGTCTCTGGCTTTTTATGTTAAAAACAATTCAATACATGGAGACTCTAGTTTATCACGTGTTTTGCACTGTGCTGACCATTCACTTCACCTTATTTTACGCGAGTTTGAAGACAGAACAAAACGGATATTTTGCTGATCTGTAGCAATATAATTTCAGGATAGGAATGTTGTAACCCTTGAAATCAATATCTAAAAAGGTTTTCTATATTACGATGCAATTCTTTGAACTATTAGTCTTCAATGATCAAAATTAGGTTTAAAAAAAGTCAAGTTCCAAAGTTGAATAAAACAGTAAATTTCGTTATGCTGTACACTTGTTTCAGGGAATAACCTCTCATCAGCAGCATTAAAATAAAATCAAATGGTAAGCCATAATCCAAATGTAACAGAGAAAAAGAAGTACTCATTACCAAAAAAATCAAAATAGGAAGCCAAATCGAGTACTAAGGACATCCACCGAGTGTCATATAGGGAATGAAGCCTCAGTATTTTTAAGGGGTTAGAATTTGGAATTACTAGTACTTTTTTCTATGAAATGGGGGTTGTAAGAAAATGATATTCTACGAGAGTAATGTCCATTTAAACAGACAAGAGTTTATAAAGTATTTTTCCTAGAAACTAAACAGGAAAATAATAAAATAGAGTTGTTTTGTGCGTGTTTTTTTTTGTATATATTTATGCACTACATATACAGCAAAAGTACGAAGAAGTCTAATTTTTAAGAAAGGGTGTGTCACTGGTAGTATTTTGCTTCATATATCACTGTCCTTACAAGCAAAACCTTAAAGTATATATATGCACAACCAGACATATAGATACAGGCTTTTATTCGTTGAAATGATCTGTCGTTGGGTCGTTGGTGACCAAGGGATGCCTCGTTTATCTTTCCTGACTGCTTAACCATTTCCGACACTACCGTTATCCTTGTCGACGTCGATATCTTTGATCTCTTGGTCTGTTTTTTGGGATTGAGTATAATAATGTCACTTAAAGAACTGTTATGAACATTTCTTTTGTAGTTCAGACACTTGAATTCTTTTACGTTCCTTGAACTATTAGGTCTCTCTGTTGTCTTTCATTTGATTCTCTCGATTTTAAAGCATTTAAGTAACCATTTACCTCAAATTCTCTTATGATGCACGATTATTATCTATTCCTTGTACGGATAGTTATTTTGGTACACAACGAGACATTGAAGCTGGAGTTAGATATGAACTTGTTGAATCGCTTTTACAGGAATTTCATTGGTCGAGTGCCAAGTAATAACACATCGCGCGTGATGTGCTATTATTTTTTCGACGTTTCTATTGGACAACTTTGAAATGTCGTTGGCCGTGATTAACGTTACCTATCAACGGTATTGCTATTTGAAACAAAAACAGCAGTTCGGCACTAAATATTATAAAAATCACAAGAGAAATAGTTTTAACAACTCGAAAGAATTGTACATCGCTAGATATCAACTCTCGTTATGTAATTTCAAATATAATAAACTCGCCAAAGGCTCGTTTATTACATTTTGAAATTACATAACTCTAGTTGATATCCATCGATACACAATTCTCTCTCGTTATGAAAACTATAAATATTTACCTTCCCCAGAGGTATATACCAAGTAAATGAAAGGATATTAATTAATTACTCTACCTCATTCATTTTTCATGCATATTCATTTATATGACGTATGCTTTACTTTAACGCTCTATAATGTTTCGCCTAAATGCTTGATTAAGTCTAAAACAAGTGTTAAAGTACCCATATCTCACTATTTTATAATGCCAAGTTTTCCTTACATCGACTTGATGAGTGCCCTGTGTTTGTCTATATGTTGTAATCGTCCACTAGCTTAAGGCACTAGTGCTTTGTACTTAACCAAGAGTATTTATATTACCGGTAAATATCTTTGTTAAACTCTGGCATTGATATTTTTGTAATAATAATAAAGATCAAAGAAACAACGGCAGTAGAATACCGAAGGAACAAAGGAGTGAAATTTACAAAAATCGAAGTCCAAAGACACGGCCTAAACTAGAACACAGAAAACAATGACGTTAGACACAAAAAACAATAACGTTAGACAAATACAAAAATCATATGAATTAACCAAGTAGAATATTCATTTGTAGTGATATTGGTTCTGTATGTGTTATTAAAGTTCACGTCTTTGCTTACACCTTATATGTAACAAACGCATTAATTTCATTGCGGAAGAAATTGGCGATAAATAATTGTGACAGGTTTTAAAAGTACACGTAATGATAAAAAGAATTAAATTTATTAAGATATGCTGGTAATGGTTCCTAGACATGATATGTATATTATCCTTTTATGATGATATATTTTGTGTTAGAGTTGAAAATAATTGAAAATTGTGTTGTAATTTGTAGAATTTCAGTTTTAATGACAAACGTTGGTTTATTCTTACGTCATTTTTGTGCTTATACTATTGCATTATCTCCAGACGAAATAAACAGCCAGATGTACCTCACAAATACGCATAAAATAGTTCATGTCTGGGTGTCAAGAATTACAGATGGCGAGAGACTGCTGTGTCAACGTATATTTGTTCCACCTAACAGATGTTCCTTTGGAAGAAATATTATAAACATTGATATTATATTTCTTCTTTTGGGAACATCTGTTAGCGTTTATTTCGTTAGGAACAAATACTGTAATATTTGTTCCTTTGGAAAAGATATTCTATAATATTTTATCCTTTTGGAACAAATGTTATGACAGAATTTCTGTTCCGTGACAGCTGCACACATTCTAGTTATTTTAGTTTAAAATGCGCAAATGGAAAGTATGTGTAGTTCAAATAAAACTGCATCGTGATAATGTAGCTTAATTTGACACTCGCCATTCGCGATTCGGATCATTCATGAAAAATTCCCGCGATGCGCTGTAATATTTTACAAGTTTTCAGGAATGGGAACATAGTAAAATGCTTCGAAACGTAGTAAATGACTAACTAACGAAGTAAATGCTTCTATCGCTGTTGACTCTTTGCTTCTTTCACTGTGGACTCTTATAGTAATATGCCTTGAACGTTTTTAATGCTTAATGTTTACATCTATTTTCTGTACGACGTGTGTGCGCGCATAAGTAAAAGGTCAACTCCACAAACTTCTATATATGGAAATAAACAAAATTCGGAACTGTCGAGGGTTTACCATACAGCAACTTTGAGCCAAGTGACGTAATCAAGAAACTCTGTGATATTCCTTATCCTACGTAAAGTCCAGAGAATTCCGAAGTTTACTTTGTTTCATGGTCAATGGGGTTGACAATATTTAGTGCATTTCTGCTCCCAATTAAACGGAATGTAATCGGATGGGCCTCATGATATTTTTTAAAAAGATAAACATCTTGGGAAGTGAGCTAGACCAAGTTTTAAATATTTTCTTAGGAGATTAGTAACAAAATAAATAGGGGTTGAAGCGAGCAGGTGTGGAACTAATGTTCGCCCAACGACGAGGAAATGTCTGAAAGAATAATCCAGGATTTGATTTGCTACAACGGGGGAACTGGTTACTTGCTGATTTCTCATCACTTGCAGCGATTTCTTCTTTTGTTGCGAATCGTTTCGCAGCGACCATGATCACGGATAAATTATTGCAGTTGGTGTACATTGTCATAACGACGGATCAGTAGGCATTAAATAGACACCGTTCACTAGTAATAACTACATTGCATGCTTTTAGGGGAAATCTTGTAGGGTTTTTGTGATACATGATACATGTTGTTTCTTAGTACTCTAAACTACATGCATGTCACTAGTATCAAAAGGGGGTGATAACGTAGTGGAGGTACCTAATCATATGTAAGGTAACAAGTGCCTGTGTCATGATACTACATATATAGTATTTGAAGTTCCCTTTAATATTTCAAGCTGAAGCCAAGTGTACAAATGTACCATGTGTACTTTGTTGTCATGATACCAGAAAAAAATCCCTGGCAATATGTATTGATAGTATTTAGGAGAAAGGCTAGTACCGTTTTCACAGCGTACCAGCAGATATTGCGGGGGAAAGCATATATGCTTGGGGGGGGGAAGTTTTTGACAATTTTTGCATGGTTGTCCGGAGAAAAGGTAAGTTTGCACATTATTCAAACGCAATAATGTAATAATGCTATAAACCACGGAACCTAGCAATGAATAGGCTACAGGATGGTCAACAGAATAAAGATCCACACATTATAGTTTCTTCGAACAGTTCGACATAATTTTAAACTTTCAGGTGAAAAACGATATTTTCTAAAAGTTTACCTTTCCAACATGTATATGAATGGTTTTTGTTCATATATAATTAAAAATGCAATGTCACCAAGACCTTGTCACTCAAAAATATGTTATATCAGCAATGCTCGAATATTTTACATTTTTTGTATGTGTGAGAGGAAGTCATATATCTTAGCGGAGGGAAAGCAGTGGTTATAGATTTTGCTTTCTTCCTAGTAATAATATGTTTTCCTGACATATTTTGCTGTGTCTTTGATGCTAAAACCTTTTTTCAAACGTGTATTTACTTCATTTGTCGCTTGTGGCGAAGAATTACC